>PVKC010032957.1:0-14083 GCA_004027635.1 Crocidura indochinensis
AAAAAAAAAAAAAAAAAAAAAAACCAAAACTATAGGTATTCCATTTATTGTGTAAAAATACACAATAAAGGGCAGTGTTGAGAATGAACAAAGCAACTTAAAGAAAAGAATAGTGAAGTTTATTTTTTGGGGGGGGGGCGGTGGGCCACACCTGGCGTTACTCAGGGGTTATTCCTGAATCTGCACTCAGAAATCTCTCCTGGCAAGCTAGAGAGACCATACAGAATACCAGAATCGAACCCAGGTCCATTCGAGGTCAGCAGCAAGCAAGGCAAATGCCCCATCACTATGTTATCTCTCTAGCCCAATAGTGAAGTTCTATGTAGGTTAGGAGCTAAAGGCGTCTTCTAGAAAATGTTCAGCCTGGGAAAGTAGGAGGGTGTCAGAGCATAAAAGATGTGTAAGAGAAAACAATCGTAACAGCCGTACGCTGACCAAAAAAGAAAGAGGAAACACAGAAAACAAAATAGGAGGTTATTGCAATAACCTGAGAGATGATAAGGAATGACTAGATCTAGAACTAGTCAAAGCAAAGGGAATGAGGAGGAAAGAACAAATCTAAGAAAAACAATGAGGAAACAAAACAATGCAGTGATAGGTTACAAACAGATTGGTGCAGGATTTCTGATGGCTGACACTATACAAATGTGACCCCTACTGTCAAAAAATGAAGAGTGAGTGGGGCCTGAGTAATAGTACAGCGGGTAGGGTGTTTGCCTGGCACATGGCTAATCCAGGTTGATCCTCAGCATCCCATACAGTTCCCTGAACCCACCAAGAGTAATTCCTGAGCACATAGTCATGAGTATCCTCTGAGCACAACTGAGCACAACTGGGTATAGCCCCACTCCCCCAAAAAGTAGGGAATGAGAAATAGAAGTCTAAACTTGGTTTTAAAAGTTCAGGTCTAAGATGATAAACAAGAAAGAGGCAGCTTAAAAAAAAGACTAAAAAAAAATTGTATATAGTGAACAAAGTATTATTCAGTCTAACTAAGAAGATAGTTAAATTTATTTCTGGTACATGCAAAGACCCTAACTAGGATCTCCAGCACTATCAAGTTTGTAGGCACCTCCCCAAAATAAATGATAAATGAATGAATAAAACAAAAGAAAATTCTATTCTATGCCTAGCTACAACATGAACTGCTGATGTTAGGCTAAATATAAAAAAATCTGTTGTGGAAAAACAAATATTATATGATGCCACTTATGTAAGGTCAATTTCACAGAAGCAGAGCACAGAAAGGTGGTTGCCAGGGACTGAGGAGCTGGAGAAATGAGAGTTGTTCAACAGGTATTGAGTTTCAGTCCTGCAAGATGAAAACATTCTGGATAGCTACTATAAGATAAACATGCACAGTTAACAATTCATGTATAAAAATAAGGGTAAATTTCAAGGTATTTTTTTTTTTACCACATTGAGGGGAGGGGTAATGAGGCAGGATTGGGTCACAAGAGCAGTACCAAGGGATTATTCCTGGCTCTGTACTCAAGGTACTCCTGGCAGATCTCAAGGGAACATATTCGGTGCCAGAAATTGAACCCGGGTCCACTATTTAAGAGGCAAGTCCTTACACCAGTACTATTTATCTCTCCAGTCCCCTATGATACAAATTTTAAAATAACATATTAGAAAGGCAGAGAGACATTACAGGGGTAAAAGTACTTGCTTTGCACATAACCAACCTTGGACTGATTCTGGCACCACATACGGTCCCCCATGTATGCTAGGAATGACCCCCTGGGCAAAAAGCCAGCACCAGTCCCTAAAGCAGTACTGCCAGGTGTGACCCTTGAGTACCCTAAATTAAACAATACTTAAAATATAAAAGATTTAAGTTGCAGAAGACAGATTCAGAGGGGTTGCAATTTAAAAGAGAAGTTAAAGCCAGAAAAACTGAGTAAAGAAAGAAAAGGCCAAGAATGACATAATAATGCCAGCTATGTTTCTATCAAGTGTTTTTGTGACAGAACTATGTTAGAAAACTTCACCTGCACCATTTAAAGATCAGACTAGAAAATTGAAGCTCAAAGAAAGCAATACAGAAATTTAGATTTTTTTTTCAATCTAACTCAGCCTGAACTCAAAGCTTATGTCCATCTCATTTCACCATACTGTCTTACCCACTAGGAAACTGCCAAAGTTAAGAGTCAAAAGAAGGAAAATACCTCACAAATGGCAGATAAACAGTAGCTGGATACATCAAAAAACCCAAGACATGCCCTCACTGAAGCTAAAGTACACTCATGCCCTCACAATTTTAAAGAGTCAGAGGGATAGTATGAGGGAAGGCACTTGCCTTGCATGAAACTACAAGTTTGATTCCCGACACTGCATATGATCCTCACCCTGAGTACTACCCAAGAGTGAGTGATTCCTGAGACCAGAGAGCCAGGGATAAGCCTCAGTGCAGGATTTGGTCCCCTAATCAAAACAAATAAAGAGATGGGAATAAATAAGTGTCAAATGCCAGCCCTCCAATAAAGTGTCTCCAAATCTATCTGTAAAAAGTCATGTAAAGATGGAACATGGGTCAGATACTGCAACCCAAACAAAGTCAAAGAAACGTAAACCCTCCTAAGGCTAAATAAAATGCTTCTTTCCTCTTATCGCTGACAGACACCTGGGACTGCTGGCCTCCACCTGAGGCCTCATGCTGAAGGTGTGACACCATCTGACCAGTCAGTCCCTGGCAACAACCCAAACACAAAGGCTTACAAAGCTGAGTCAGGTTCAATTTGAGCTATAGGGTAAAGTTGGAATCCAGTTTCAGCTGTAGCTTAATAAAAATCTCTTTAAAAAATTCTAAAAACTCCACAATTTTATGCCTGTCTCTTACTTTTTGTTTTTGGTTTTGGTTTTATTTAGTCATACCCGATGATGCTCAGGTGTTACAACTGATTCTACGCTCAGAAATTGCTCCTAGCAGGCTCGGGGAACCATATGGGATGCTGGGATTCAAACCACCATCCTTCTGCATGCAAAGTAAATGCCCTACCTCCATACTATCTCTCCAACCCACTTCAGTACTCTTGTCCTACAGATACCTATACCAGATATATGCTTTAGTTTAGCTCTAACCCCACTACAATTAATAAATTATTATACTACTAACATTTCTCTCCCATATAACACAACAAAACTCGATTGGAACTAGAAAAACAGTATAGCGGATTAGGTGTTTGCATGCATGTGGACAACCCAAGTTTGATCCCCTATACCACATATGATCCCTAAAGCAGTCAGGAGTGATACCTGAGCACAGAGCCAGGAGTAAACCCTAAGTATCACTGGGTATGGCTCCAAAACAAACCCAAGGGGGGAAGTTCTAATACCTTGACTGGTGAGATAATGCAATGGGCTGAGCACATGCTTTGCATACAGGAGGGCTGTATTGAATCCCCGTACTACAGAGAGTGACCTCTGTACAAAGAGCTGAAAGAAGCCCCTGAACAGCCCTTTATATGGCACAAAAATGCAGAATTTCTATGTTATCCCTTTATAATATAGCTCAACTCTGTGCTAGTTTGGCAGCACATATACTAAAATTGGAACGATACAGAGAAGATTCACATAGCCCTGTGCAAATATGACACACAAGTTCGTGAACTGTTCCATATTAAAAAAAAATAAATAAAAGAAACTCAACTTTCTATCTAGTCTCACCTCTTACCCTTAAATAGTTCTTGAAAACCAACTTTTTGTTTATTTGTTTTGGGGCCACACCGGTAATGCTCAGGGATTATTCATGGCTCTGTGCTCAGAAATTACTCCTGGCAGGCTCAGGGGACCATATGGGATGCTGGGAATCAAATCCGGGTCAGTCACATGCAAGCCAACATCTAATCTGCTGCACTATTTCTCAGGTTCCAATAAAGTAGCATTGTCCTGCTATGTGGGAGAGAAATATAACTTTAACAGTATAATATGCCCTACCTGCTGTCATTCCAGCCCTCTTGCAACCCAATATTGAAACAGCCAAACTTCACTGTTTCACATCCTATTTTGGAAGAGTTGCCAAACCAATGAAACACCAAGGTTTTAGGGCTGAAAACTCTGGGGCCTTCTAAGGAGGGGATTGGACGAGTCACCTGCCCTGCCAAGTTCCAATAGGTATTCTGGAAATAATATATTTATTATGTTATAATATATCCACCCCACTTTCTCTAACATAAAAGCCTCCAGGCCAGCTTCACATCTTCACAACTAATCTTGGACAAGATGCCAAGTGAGTGAAACTCCAAGGTACAACAGTCTTGGGCTGAAAACTCTAGAGCCATTTGGATTGGAGACAGGTAATCCCCTACCCCCACCATCTCTAGCGTCACAGCATCAGGACTAATCTCAAGAGATGATAATCCAAAGAATAGTTCCAGTTCTACAGTTCCTATATCACATCCCAATTCTACAATACTGACAAGACAGTAGGAGCACGCCAAATTAGATGGGAAAGTAGCATAGAAGCCAACTAAGCACAATAAATGAAAACAAAGGAGGTTTAACCAGCAATGTACCGTTCAATAAATCTTCAGACGACTTTAATAACATCACTCTAAGAAATAATAATTTTCACAAATTTCCTAACTTTTTTTATAATTTCATTTACCATTTTGCTTTAACAAATTATAAACAAATTATGTTGTTTATATGTTGTTTATTTAGCTAACGGGACAGGCTTGAGGAAGTGAGGTGGAAATAACAGTCAATGGTGGAGGAAAGAAAGGTCGAACTGGTGGTGGTATTGGTATCAGAACACTGACTGCCCAAAATAACTGCATAATGAACAACTTTGTAAACTATGACCTTTAAATAAAAATCAAAAGAATAAAAACTTACCCATGCTCCCTAGCTTCACTTCATAATATTTATCATTCTTCCCCAGAGGAAACAATTTCATAAGTGTATTATTTCCAGAATACCTTTCTCCCCATTTGGGGGGGCTTGGTCACACTTAATGATGTCAGAGCTTACTCCTCACTCTGTACTTAGGAGTGATTCCTGGCAGTGTTCAGGGGGCTATGTAGTGCTAAAAGTCAAATCAGGACCAGATGTGAGCAAGGCAAGCAAGTGCCTTAGCCCCACACTATCTCTCTCACTTCCTTTCGCCCATCATTTGTTTTGTTTTGGGCCTTTTATCAGGACTAATTCCAACACTATTCGGGGTTACACCTGGCAGTATTTGGAGGATCATATGCAGTGACAAGGACTAAACTCAGGTCAACTGCATGTAAGGCAAACACCTTACTCATTGTACTGTTTCTAGCCCCTTTTCCTCCTTTAACTGGCAAACTTCTATTGAACTTCAATATTTGATTCAAATACCAACTCCACTATAAAATCTTCTCAAGAACCCTCATCCCATGTTGCCCCTGACAATATCCAACTTCAATATTTGATTCAAATACCAACTCCACTATAAAATCTTCTCAAGAACCCTCACCCCATGTTGCCCCTGACAATCACTCCACCTCTGTTCTCATAGCACTTTGTTCTGACTTCTATAACAGTACCTATTGCGTATTTATTTCTACACACATTCCTGGACCTTTGTATAGAGATTTGCATAGTGCTCTGTACAGGGTACTAACATACCGTAAGTTTCTCCATCAAGTAAGGAAGAAAAAGGATATGGAGGCTTCCAATGAAACATTATTAGAGAGAGAATTACTTAGTTTGATAAACTGTAAAATGTAATCTCCCAAATCAAAAAATTTCAAGATACATCACGCCAATAAATCTCTCAGACTTTTGACACACCACAATAAGCAAATGATGCTACTTAGCAACTGTTATGCACTCCAAGGAGCCATCCATCCCCACACAAGTGTTGTAATGAGTAACAGACCCACAATTAGAATCACTTGTCTGGGATTTCTCAGGAGATGAGCCAAAAGAAACTGGCGAAACAGTGCTGACAAGAGACCTCATCTTTCAAACTAGCACCTATTTCTTTTTTCTTTCTTTGTTTTGTTTTGTTTCATTTTTCTATCATACTCGGCAGTGCTCAGGGGTTACTCCTGGCTCTGACTAAGGAATCACTCAGGGGACATTATAGAATGCCAAGAATCAAACCTGGATCATGCTCATGCAAGGATGTATTATTACTTACTCACTGTATTATTGCTTCCGTCCCCAATTCAATAAAAAAATCAAGGCCAAAGGGAGCATGTAATAATTGACTCTTCTTACATATCAGCCTGACTCTTTAAGAAAAAGGAACAATAACCTTCAATTGCAGCAAAGCTATTTTACACATTTAAAAGACCAAAGCGGGGGGTAGAGGTATAATACAGCAGGTAGGGCATTGCCTGGCACACAGCCAAAATGGGTTCAGCCCTGGAATCTAATGAAGTCCTCCAAACCAGCCAAAGGTAATTCCTGAGTGCAGAGTCAGGAGTGATCCCGGGGAATTGCCAAGTGTGACCCAAATATTTTTAAAAGTGAATAAATGACCAAAGCATTCTCTATTATAACATTAACCCCATAGCCCTCACACATTTCAGAATATCAGCAACACAAGCCAACCCAATATAAACTTGTGATGCTGCCCCTCCCTATCCAGTCCAATGACATGCTGTAAGCCTAAAAATATATACCACTAAAGAAGGGTGAACTTGAACAGTACTTAACTGTCATGCAGCCAAACAAGTACAGGATTTACTGAGGGTCTAGGTGTCTAGTGATGTAAAATGGTGTTGGCAGGCTTCACCCTTGAAGCATTCAGACTCCCAGATTCCTTGCAGAGGAGAGAAGTGCCCCATTGTGATATATTTGCTCAAGGGCTCTGGGAATGGGAGGGATAGACAGTTCTCACTGTAAAGGATGTAATCCTGTTGGTGACTCAACTCATTTTCCACTATGCTGGCTATTATAGAGAAGATCTCATTGACCCACTCCTCTCCTACCCGACCCCCCCCACATGTTTACCTTCTTTCAGACTTTAAACTCCTTATACTCAATTTCCAAATGTGTTAACTTTAAGAAAATAATATATGCATATATTACTATATATGTAATATATATATATGTAATATATATATATATATAGTCTGCTTCTAGATATCAACAAAAACAGTATCCTATAGCAACCCTAAAGCTACTAGTGCCAAGTAACAGGAAAGAATTGCACTTGACTGCAATATGTTGATTTATAACACAGCATCACCTCCATTTCTTCCAGAGGCAGACACCTATCAAAAGTAAGAATGGGGGCCAGAGTGGTGGTCTGGCATTTGCCTTGCACATGGCTGACCTAGGATAGGCCATGGTTCAATCCCCCCTCGTCCCATATGGTCCCCCAAGCCAGGAGCGATTTCTTAGTGCATAGTCAGGAGTAACCCTGAGTGTCACAGGGTGTGCCCCAATAAAACAAAAAAGAAAGAAAGAAAGAAAGAAAGAAAGAAAGAAAGAAAGAAAGAAAGAAAGAAAGAAAGAAAGAAAGAAAGAAAGAAAGAAAGAAAGAAAGAAAGAAAGAAAGGAAGGAAGGAAGAAAGAAAGAAAGGAAGAAAGAAAGAAAGAAAAGTAAGGATGGTAACACAATACAATTTGTGAACCATTTCTATCTGGTTAAGTTGGTATAATTTACTTGCTAGGTGCTATTTTAGCAACAGAAATTAAAGGAAAATAATCTCAATCTCGTATCAACCTGGGGTACTAATATGGGATTTTCTACATTGACCAGGTCATTCTTGGTACTGTGATATCAGGATCAACATTAATGAAACTCACTTGATACAAGAAGGGTACTTGGGTCCAGGACTCAATGAGCCATTTAAATGCCTGGGATTGCTAGGAGAAAAGCGTGAGTGTAAAACAGCAGTGATGTGATGATGATATGTGGGAGCTGCTGACTAAGTGAAAGAGACACTTGGCACCTGTCCCATGATGAAATTAACTGGGTAATAAAACATCTGAACCAGCTGGCCACTAAGCCTGAAGAAAGGCTGTCCCTAGAGGGTGCTATCAGAGTACTCAAAGTGTTAAAGTGTTACACTCAGGAGCTTTTGAAAGTAAAATAAAGTTTAAAACAAGGGACTAGGATGTGGATTAAATAGTAGAATACTTTGCCTGCATGTCAGAGGCCCTAAGTTTGATTCCTAGTACTATAGGTCCTTCACCTGCAGCACTACATGTCTCTAGCAGTCACCTCCCAGACATCCCAGTGACCCCCAACCCCGGCAAGATCCTAGAGAATTGCTAAGTGTGGTCCCCATCACAACAAAGTTTAAAATATTCAGAGCTTTGAATATACTTATCAAGATCAGTAATTCTATTTTCCCCCACTCCCAGTAATTCTATTTTTATAATTCCATCATAAAAATATTATCAAGGGGCTGGGGTGAAAGCACAGTGGTAGGGCATTAGCCTTACACACAGCCAACCTGGAATGGATCTGAGTTCAATTCCCAGATCCCATATGGTCCCCCGAACTTGCCAGGAGCGATTTCTGAGCACAGAGCCAGGAGTAACAACCTCTGGGCGCTGCCGGGTGTGGCCCAAAAACAAAATCAAAACAAAACAAAAAAAAACAAATATGCTTGAAAAAAATAGTTACAAAAACATTATACCCCTGGAGTTTCTAAATGTCAATTTGTGTGTGTGTGTGTGTGGTTTTTGGGTCACACCCAGTGGCTCCAGGGGTTACTTGGCTCTATGCTCAGAAATCGCTCCTGGTAGGCTCGAGGGACAATGTGGAATGCAGGGATTCAAATCACGGTCCTTCTGCATGCAAGGCAAATGACCTACCTCCATGCTATCTTTCCAGCACCTAAATGTAAAATTATTTAAATGAATTGGGGGCTATAAATAAATGATTCAGCCATTCCACAGAATTAAAAAATAATATTCGGGGGGCCAGGCGGTGGCGCTGGAGGTAAGGTGCCTGCGCTAACCTAGGACGGACCGCGGTTCGATCCCCTGGTTCCCCATATGGTCCCCCGTGCGTGCCAGGAGCGACTTCTGAGCGCATAGCCAGGAGTAACCCCTAAGCATCACTGGGTGTGACCCAAAAACAAAATAATAATAATAATAATAATAATAATAATAATAATAATAATAATATTCGGGGGCGGAGCAATAGCACAGTGGTAAGGTGTTTGCCTTGTACAAGGCCAATACAGGACAGACCCTGGTTCAAATCCCGGCATCCCATATGGTTCCCTGAGCCTGCAACCAGGAGTAACCTCTATGCGCTGCTGGGTGTGACCAAAAAACTAAAAAAAAAAAAAATATATATATATATATACTGGGACCAGAGGGATAGCATAGGGTTAAGGCATTTGTCTTGCATGTGGCCAATACAGAACAGACCCTGGTTTGAATCTCAACATCCCACATGGTCCCCTGAGCCTGCCAGAAGCAGGAAGGTTACCAGAAGCGACTTCTGAGCACAAAGCCAGGACCCCTGAGCGCTACTGGGTGTGACCCAAAAACCTAAAACCAAAAAATAATAGTAATAGTAATAGTAATACTATAAGGTCAAGGAGATAACTCAAAAGACTAGAGTAGGAGCTTTATATACAAAAGTTAACTCACTTTCAAACCCAGCACCACTAGGAGCAACAAAAAAAGCATAAAGTACAATGGTACTGTAGGCAGTTAAGGCATGAAATATGCTAACACAGGACACAGGGAGACAACTGAAAGGACTCAAGTGCATGCCTAGCATACATGGGACCCCAGGCTCAATTCTTGGCAGGGCAAAAATTGTTGTCCTAATATTAGAAGAGCATTTATTATACAGGGGCCATGTGGGCCCCCTCTGGGCCACCAGAATATTCCAAGACCAAAGGTAAAAAAAAAATAAATTTCATAAATAGATGAACACGGTCAATCAGGGATCAACCAAACATGTTTTAAACATATACTTATCAGATATATTCCCTCCTACTGTCTCTAAAGACAATACAATGTAGGCATTTTGTCTGTTATGTTGCCACATACTAATATCTCAGCAGGAAGATGAACTAAGTTCTCAGACCAGTCAGGCTTTGAATATGCTAGTGGTACTTCTTTTGAGAGAATTCTAAGAGCTACATATAAATACTTTACTATATGTACAGTATTAATATAGTGTTTAGCCCATGGCTCACATTTGCTGAGTATTATTACTGTTCTTGAGAGTATTCCTAGTCCTACTATCTTGGATCTCAAACACAACTTCCCTCTGTTGGAATCAGTAATACATGGAGCCATACACATAGATAGGTAACAAGGGTTATATCCCCAACCAGGTAACCTAATCCTTAACCAAAGCAAATTTAAAGATGCATAAGATTCAATGAAGTGTCTAGGAAGAAAAGAAGGAAGTAGAGGCAGAGTTAGCCTCAGAATAAATCAGAATTCTGACTATACATAAAGCTCTATTCTTCTTGTTCAAAGTCCATAGCATTAAGTGCTTCTGGGTTCATTTTAAAGGTATAGAACTAAAACCACCTGCAGAGATCACATGATATGAGAGAGTAGAAGGAGCACTGCTGTAGTCTTTTCTCTGATTTCAACCTCATGCAGAACTTTCCCAATGAAAGATACATCTACTCATTCATTCCTAGCTATGTTATTTATTTGTTCCCAATTAAAAAAAAAAGGCAAAAGAAAGAGGGGGGAACGTGTAAGTATGCTGTGAAAATGAAAACTTGGCAAACTGGTATCTCCTCACAGTAGAAATTATTCTTCCTAGGGTTCAATTTCAAACTTCTATACCCTGAGAAGATAAATCAAGAGCTACTTATTTCCACTAGCCCCAGTAATAAAATGAAGAAAATTAGAGTAAACTGGGAAATAAAACAACTCTTATTTGAGTATGTAAAAAGAACCCTCTCCCCCCCAAAAAAAATTTAACCCCCCCCAAATAGGACCCTCTCCTCCAACCATGTTTTTGTGAGGAAAGCTAGAAAACCTGCATTTCATTCCTGAAGCACACACAAAAGGAGAAGACTAAGTTGTGAGTAGTGTGCTCTCTTGAGAACTCAGAGATCTCACTTGGGTTATAGCTAAACCTGATTTCCATAGGCCATAGACATCATCGTATGGTTACATGCTCAACTTTTAATGTAAAGGCAAACCAAAGCAGAAGAAAACATTCCTCAGTTCCACGTAATTCAATCTCTGATAATGTCCATCTATAACCTGTCTATCTTCAGAAAGATCTGGCAACTTTTATGAAAAGAATGATTCTAAAGGACCAGAGTGATAGCACAGTGGGTAGGGTATTTGCCTTGCATATGGTTAACCCAGGTTTAATCCCCAGCATCCCATATATAGTCTCCCAACTGCCCCCCACCAAGACAAAGGCAAAAGAGAGCATGGCTGGAGACATACTATGGCAGGTAAGATGCTTGTTATTGAATAGAAACAGGCCCACTCAGAGTGGATTCCTCTAAGACAGGAAGTAGAGCAAGATATAAGGTTCTTGCATTGAATAAAGAAAGGTACACCAATGCATCTGTCTTCACCCAGTCCTTTACAAGGCTCAAGATCTGCTAGAAAACTTAGTCCTATATTAAGTTCTTCCCCACATGGGGAGCTCCTTTTCCTTTCTCCTCTAAATTTTCTACCTTCAAAAAAAGAAAGAACAGCCAAAGTCAGTAAGAAGTATCATGAGATTTTGTCTGTTCCCCATCTCTTCTCTATGAAACTGAATGGGAAAAGTCCAGATCTATTCTTTCCTCTCAAAAGCTAGATAAACAATGATAGCTGTATACCCCCTTATAACACACAATGGTCTTCATATATGCTCTCTTAAAAAATAGTTCTTCGGGGCCCAGAGCCATGGTATAGTGGTAGCGCGTTTGCCTTGCACAAGGCTGACCCTAACAGGCCTCGGTATGATCCCCAAGCCAGGAGCGATTTCTGAGCGAATAGCCAGGATTACCCCCCTGAGTGTCACCGGGTGTGGCCCAAACAACAAAATAGTTCTTCAACAGATAAAGATAGACATGTGTAGAACCTGGCAAATGAAAATCCAGTTTTCCCACTATTCCCTCATTCTGGAGATATCCATGTTACTCTTTTAATCTCTATCTCTATCTCTGTTTTCTCTGCACCTCAGAGTTGCTCTGGATTCAGAATCCTGACTACTCCTATTAAAAGGATGATGTAAGTACTTTCCTAAGGTAAATATTAATTAGGTCACTTATTATTGATAAAATGATGTAAAAATACTTCATTAATTTTTCTCCTAAATTATAGCTAGTCTTCTCTATCAAACCACCTGACAATATTTTTCTCTTTATGGCCAATTTTCCAATCATGCAAAATAAATATTATTCCCTTCAAAAATATGTAATAAGTTACTTCCTTTGAAGTCACAAATTTACCTTCACAATGGCATCTTTGGTCTATCAAGCAGCGTGCCTCTTCATCTCACAATCACTCCTAACTCCTTATTATCTACAAAAGGGGCCCTGACTCAAATCTAAACATAATCAAGAGGAAAACCTGGCCTAAGAAAACTAGTTACACCTACATGATGCTCAGGGCTGACTGGCAAACTCCACATTGCCCAGAGAGTTTCCTGAGCACCACTGAACTCCAGGAAGCTGAGGAATTTCTTCATTACCCATTCAAGCAAAAAATACAGACTGCTGCGGAAGTGGCTGAGCAGATTCCTTCCTACTCAACCCTGGTCATTTACAAACTCTATCTCTTTTGCGTAATTACCTAAACATACATATCACATATAATACATAAAAACCCATTTATTTACAAACTATCCTTTTTGTGTAAACACACATACACGCACACATTTTCCTCACAATCAACAAGGATAAAAAGCAGGCAGTTGGAAGGCATGTAAAAATACCTCTAAGGTTGTTGAGTCCCTCCAGGAACTTCTGGTACTTGTAAGCATTCATGCCTGGCCTGGCTATGTTGATTCAATAGCTGGAAGTAGGCACCATGGCAAGTGACAGCTGAGAAGAGAAAAGACTGCAACCTGACTGATCTCTACTGCTTCTATACTAAGCCCCCAAGACCTGGACTTTGACCACATCTACAAATGACGTCACCAAGAAGTCTCATTACATTACAGTCCTTCGTGCGTTCTCATTTGTTACCCTAAGCGGAAATACCTCCCCAAGAGACACCAGCCCCTCCTTTGTGCAAATGAGGCCAGCAACCACAACAGTTCCTGCCTATCATCTGCCACTTCATCTGTCATCTCTCCAGACCCCAGCCCAAGTTCCACTGGGATTATAGCTCCTTTATGCTTAAACTCTAAGAGGAGGTTTAAGTGCTTTTCAGGACACCAGTTAGGGGCTCATCTAACATTTAAGAATGAAACCTTTAAAGGGCCACACTCACCACAAGAATGTCACAACAGGAGTTCCTAGGCAAATTATCACATGGCAACGGAGCAAGTTTCACAAAGTAAACAACCAACTCTGCACATTCTCTACTGCAGTAACGTTTATAGACCAACAGCCATTTTTATAAACTGGAATATGACCACATGCAGAGGAGATACTGCATATTAACAGAGAACAAAGTGGGCAGAGGAAAGAAGAAAAACTGTTCATTCTAGTCCCTAAGGGCTAGAAACACAATTCACAAGGACCTTGGCTACAGCTTTCTAAGAGAAAAAATGTAGCTTTAGGCTTGCTCTTCAAGTCTGTGTTCTCCCTTGAATATGATCTTGCATACCTATTTGTCTCTATAAGCTTTGCTTGCTTATTTCCACTCTGGAAGGCTGTGTTCTTTCACTAATACATACTTCTTTTTCTCCCCTCACATCTTTCTAAATAAATTTCAATAAAAACTATCTTGCAAAAAAAACAAAATCTTGCTTTAGGGACCAGGGAGATACAGTACAGCAATTAGGGCATCTGCCTGCGCATGCAGCTGACCAGAGTTCAATTTTCAGCATCCCACATGGTTCCCCTGAGCTTTCCAGGAGTGCAAAGCCAGGAGTAGTCTCTGAGCATCACCAGGCGAAGCCTAAAAACAAAAGCAATCTTGCTTTACCAAACAAACAATCAAACATGGCCTGTACACCATTAGTTTGCTCCCTACTCCAGGGAACTACTATTTCTTTCACTCAACTGATTTGTTCTGAGCTTGCTTTAGCAATGTCAGTAACTGT
>PVKC010032958.1:0-14841 GCA_004027635.1 Crocidura indochinensis
GAAAAAATAGCAGGCTACAAAATTAAAACACAAAAATCAATGGCTTTCATATAAACAAATAATGATAAAGAGGAAATTATTTTAATTGATTAATTTAATTGATTAAAAAAAGCAATCCTGGTGGTGCAGTGGTAGGGTGTTTGCCTTGCATGCAGCTGACCAAGAAAGGACCACATTTCCATTCCCCAGTGTCACATATGGTCCTCTAAGGCCACAAGCAATTTCTGAACACAGAGTCAGGAGTACCCCCTGAGCATCACTGGGTGTGACCCCACCCCAAAGAAAACAACAACAACAAAAGCGATCTTATTCACATTAGTGCCACACAAAATTAAATACCTGGGAGTCAACTTAACTAAAGAGGTGAAGGATCTATCCAAAGAAAACTACAAAGCACTTCTTCAAGAAATAATAGAGGACATAAGAAAATGGGGATACATATCCTGTTCATGGATTGGGAGAATTAACATCATTAAAATGCCAATACTCCCCAAAGAAGTATACAGATTTAACATGATTTCTATAAGGATTCCCATGACATTCTTCAAAGAAGTGCATCAAACATCCTGAAATTCATTTGAAACAATAAACACCCACAAATAGCTAAAGCAACCCTAAGGAAAAAGAAGATGGGAGGCATTTCTTTCCCCAACTTTAAATTGTACTACAAAGCAATATTCATTAAAAACATCATGGTGTGTGCTCGCTTTGGCAGCACATATACTAAAATTGGAAAGATACAGAGAAGATTAGCATGGCCCCTGCACAAGGATGACATGCAAATTCGTGAAGCGTTCCATATTTTTTGATCCTTAAGATAGAATAACACATTTAGGCCAAAGAGATAGCATGGAGGTAAAGCATTTGTTTTGCATGTAGAAGGTTGGTGGTTTGAATGCCAGCATCCCATATGGTCCCCCAAGCCTGCCAGGGGTGATTTCTGAGCATAGAGCCAGGAATAACCCCTGAACACTGCCAGTTGTGACCCAAAAAAACAAACAAAAAAAAAGATAGAATGACACAAATTCATGAATCAGTTCATATTTTTTATGCACAAGAGCAGTATTAAGAACAAGAACAAGTATTATATTCACTAAAAAAAAAAAACATACTGGTCAAAGACAGACCCTCAGATCAATGGAATAGACTTGAGTATTGATAGAAAGCTCCCCAGATATACAACCAATTAATCTTTGACAAAGGGGCAAGAAACGCAAAATGAAGCAAGCAGAGCTTCTTCTACAAGTGGTGTTGGGAAAAATGATTAGTTTTCAAATTTCTTTTTGAACTTTCATTATTGTTCTGTTAGCATGAGTATAATTGTGTTGGCATTTTTTTTATGTACAAAGTGATTTCTTTTTCCCCTATGTCAAAGTGCCCCAAACATCTGTGGGTGACCTGCCTGCAGAGACACCAATTAAGATATGATTATTTGGGAGCCGGGAGGTGGCGCAGGAGGTAAGGTGCCTGCTGCCTTGCCTAGGACGGACCACGGTTCGATCCCCCGGTTCCCATATGGTCCCCCGTGCCTGCCAGGAGCGACTTCTGAGTGCATAGCCAGGAGTAACCCCTGAGCGTCACTGGGTGTGGCCCAAAACCCCCCCCCAAAAAAAAGATATGATTATTTTTTTCTTGGAGGGAGATAGCGCAAACACAAAGACACAAAGACAGAAACGGAGGCACACAAGAGTGGGAAAAGGATTTCAGATCCAAATCCAATTTCAATTCCGTTTATTGAAACTCAAGACCCAGCTTATATAATTTTTGTGGGCACAATTCTGCTCGTAAATACGTCCATAGGGAATAGATACATGAACAGGCCAGATTGTCCAGATAACAGGACCCATCAGCAAGTGGGATAGAATGTACAGATAATGGGATCCATCTCCATCAGGCTAGGGTGCACTCATAATGGAACCCATCTCAGGCAGGTAGGAATGTACAGATAATGGGGACCTCATACTCAAACTCAGTTTCCCAGGACCAGAATTCTGTGCCTTCTTTGTTTCTGTACAAGCCTAAAATCTTAAACTTTTATGTTTATTTCTTAGGGCTGCCTGCTTTTAGCATAATTCTCTGCTTGTTGCTATTCTGTGCCTTACAAGCCTTAAATTTTAAATGTTTACATTTATTTCTCAAGGCTGCTTGCTTTTTTTTGGGGGGGGGGTCACACCCGGCAGTGCTCAGGGGTTACTCCTGGCTCCATGCTCAGAAATTGCTCCTGGCAGGCATGGGGGACCATATGGGTCACCGGGATTCGAACCGATGCCCTTTTGCATGAAAGGTAAACGCCTTACCTCCATGCTATCTCCCGGACCCCGGCTGCTTGCTTTTAGCAAAATTCTGTATTTGTTGCAAGGTCATGCTTTTTAGCTAAGTTTTCTGCCTGTTCTAAGGGGCTCCCATCAAACATCCACTAGTCTTTATGTTAACTGTTTATTTCTCAATGTAGCCATCCTCTGCTTGGTAATCTGTTTTTTAATCAAAGATCCAGGATTTGTTATCATTTAATATTTCCAGTCCATATATTTATATTATAGATGAGTAATAGCATAAAGTATCTGTTCTTATCCCTCCTACTTATTTTGAATAGCATGATGCCCTAAATGCAACCAAAATGCACAATTTTATCTTTTATACCCATGAAATATTCCTCTGAATATACCATAACTTTGTTATTCACTCATTTCATTATATCTGTGCAGCTTCCATCTATTATACTGTGTGATACCTTGAACATATTATCCATATAATTTTTGAATTAACATTTATATGCTTAAAGGTAGGTCCTAATTGGAATGACTGAATCAAATAGGTCTCTTCTTATTTTTGAGGAATATCTATATTGCTTTCCATAAAGTTTGAACAAAATGTTACTCCCATCAACAGTGAGTAAGCATTCCTTTCAACTAATTCTTTGTGAATTCCTTGGTTGTTTTCAGTCTTTTTCAATATCTCAATATCTGCATTCTCACTGGTGTGAAATGATTGCTCAATCTTGTTTCAATTTGCATTTCCTTGATAATAAGAAATGATGCACTTTTTTCATATGTTGACTATACCTTTCATATCTTTTTAAAAATTATCTTCATTTGACTAGAATAAATGTCAGAATGTAGAAGTAACAGGATTGACTTGTGTTGTTTTTCTTATTTTATTTTAAATATTGCATTTGTTCCTGGGTTGTTGTTTTTTTTTTCTTAATTTTTATTTTGACCAAAGTGATTACAAATCTTTCACAGTAATTTTTAATTACATAGTGACATTGAATTAGGGGCGTCCCCACCGCCAATGTTGTCCTCCCTCTAATCCTGTTCCGAGCATGCATCCCATATCCCCCTCATATGCCCCTCCCCCCAGGTTTCTAGTATAAGTGTCCCCTCTGTGTCTACCATGTTGTAGATTGGGTGTTGATTCTGTTGTCATTGGCTTTGGATTTGGTGTTTAAGTCTGATCATTTTTTTATTTTTACTTAACGTTCAAATGACTGTCTGATTTTGGTACCCTCCATTATTACCCCCTCAGTTTGTGAGGCGGAACAAGAAGGTTCAAATTATGTGACTCTGTTTGAAGGAAAGAAAAAAATAAAAATAAAATAAAATGGGTCAAAAATCAAACAAACAAAAATGGGTGGAGTCCTTCTAGAGGCTATAAATATCAATTTAAAAGAAAGTTAAAAAGGAATAAAAACACAACAAAAATACTAAATTTTTTTTTTAAAAATCAAACAAAAAACTCGAAAAGCATCACAGCAATGAAGACACCAACCACACAATAATCACGGTCCTAACATAAAAATAAAACAAAGCACAGAAAAAAGAAAACCCACAGGAAAAAAAAAACAAGCAACAAACAACAATAACAAAACCAAAAAAAAAAAAAAGTTGATTTGTGCTTCTTTTTTAAGCATATATCTTTAAATGGCAGGTTTAAGTTGAGTTCAATATATTTTTCTATTTCTGACTTATTGGATTTATCATATTCAATACATCTTCATTCTATGTGACTACCACATAAATGACTGTTTTTATTACTTAGCATTGGAGGGGAGAGATTTGTTTTTTGGTTCATATCTGATTGTGTCCAGACTAACTGTTAGCTCTGCACTCAGGTGTCACTTCTGGCAGTGCTTAGAACAACCTTATAAAGTGTGAGGCTAGAATCTAGGTTGATCTCTTGCAAAGAAAATGCCTTACCTGCTGTACTATTTCTCTGACCTGTGCTTAGTATTTTATAGGTTAGTATTGTATTAGATTTATGTAACATCTTTCTTTATTCCTGCATTGATTGTCATTCAATGTCTTGGTTAAGTGGGAAAAAAATAGTGTATAAATGTCCTTTTTTAAAAGGTGTCATTCTTTTTGATAAGTATCTGTGAGCTCTATTCCTGGGTTATATGAGACTTTTATTTTTTAGGATTTTTGCTTATTTTGGATGGGAGGTTGTGTTCATGGCTAACTATCAGTGGTATCTGAAACATTATGTAGGGAGGGTGATTAAACAGGTATGCTGAATGCAAGATAATACTTCTATTTTCAGTCTCAAGAAATTTTCATGCAAATTTTCATAGATTGTATAATTATTTATATTCTAATAGCAGAATAACAGTTTCCTTTACTCTGTATCATCACCAACACATGTTTCTTATACAAATATAGGCTGTTCTCACAGGTGTGTGGTGATTTTTGCTTTGGATTTTGCTTTGCATCTAAATTTCTAAAAATAAGTGAAATTGAATGAATTTTTTCATGCACCTGTTGGTCATCTGTATTTCTTCTTTAAAGAAGTATATGTTTGAATATTCTTCCCATCAATTTTATTGGTTTATTTTTGTCTTGAGTACTTTTTTATTTCTTTATGTAGTTTGAATATTAATTCTCTTTGTATGCTATGATAATATGCTCTGCCTACCAGTAGTTTGTCTTTTCACTTTTGTGCTGAGTTTTCACTCTCCCAAAATATTTTATTTATTTGTTTGTTTGTATTTTTATAATTTTATTGTGACCAATGCGAATTACAGGTCTTTCACATTATATTTATGTTACATTGTAACTGTGAATCAAGGCCATTCCCACCACCAGTGTTGTCCTCCTTCCACCCCTGTCCCCAGGATGTATTTAATTCCTCCCTCATTTGCTCCTTGGACTGCTTTTGTAACAGGTCTCCTTTGTGTTTAGCACCATAGCAATATAGACAACAACCACACAATAACCACTGTCCTGAAATAAAAGCAGAACAAAGCATACACGCATGCGCGCACACACACACACACACACACACACACACACAAAGAACCAACACCAATAACAAAACTAAAAAATATTAATTTGTGTACTTTTTTTTTCTTGCACAGGCACAATAAATATTGGGGAGATTAGAAAGAGATTTCCCTTGGCCCTAGGTCCTTTTATGATGTCTGGAATCTTTCCACTCTGTTGTGGATGATAAAATAATGTCTCGGTAGCTAGAGATCTTGGTATTCGCACAAATCAAAGGATGGAACCTAGAATGGAATCTTCCTTTACGGTTCTAGGAGTTGTGTTCCATCACTGTTGTTTTAATCAATCTTCTGTAATTGGTGGTCTTGATTTTTCCCAGATCCTAGGATGAAGCATAGAATAGATTCTTTCATTATGTTTCCAGATCTGCTTGATTGAAGTTGTCTCAGTTGGTCTGATCATTTTTTATTTCCACTCAAATTTCGAGCGAATGTTTGGTCCTGGTATTATCTCCCCCACCCCTCAATTTATGAGGCAGAACAAGACAATTCAAGTTCTGTTGAAAAAAAACAAAAACAAAACAAAACAAACAAAGAACCAGCAATGGCAACAGACAAAACAGCAACAAGAAAAAAAATCAACAAAACAACAATAATAAGAAAAAAAGATAAAGAAAAAGAAAAGGAAAGGGAAAAAAAAGAAAACAGGGAAAGGACTAATATGGCAAGGTTTTTTGTTTGTTTTTTTACATAGACACAGTAAGTACTGGAGATATTAGAAAGGGAATTTCCTTGGCCTAAGAGATTTCGAATTTCACCACTCCAGAAGCATACTGTCATGGTAACAACTACAGGCTCTAGACATGCTCATTATCCAGTCTCCCAAAGTTTTTCAATCACATTTTAAAATATTTCCCTTGCTCACAGAAGCCAAGCACAAATATTGAATTCTCAAAGTCAATAAATGTTTTCTTTTTGACTGTATGCTGCTGACACGTTGGCCATAACTTTGCTGTACTATACAAGTGGGCTTAGTATGAGCTCTCAATGATGTTTTATTGGTCTGCTTCTGTTTTATTATTTATTTATTTTTATATAGGCTATTGTGAATTACAAGTCTTTCTTAGTTGTATTTCGGGTGTTTAGTGAGAGTGAATCAGGGCCATTCCCACCACCAGTGTTGATCTTCCTCCACCCTAGTTCCCAGCATACATTCCATACCTTCACTCTTAGCTCCCTGGTCTACTAGTGTTACTGGTCCATTTTGTGTTTAGCTTGTTATAATTTGGGTGTCTTGATTCTGTTATTATTGACTTTGACTTGGGTAATTAGATCTGACCCTTTTTTTTCACTCAATATTTCTGATTTCTGTTTCTGTTTTAGTTACAATATCATACTGATTTTATTATATTCATCTTGTAGTATAATGAAATAGAAAAGCATTAATTAATGACTGGGGCCGGAGAGATAGCACAGTAGTAGGGCGTTTGCCTTGCATGCAGCCAACCCAGGATGGACGATGGTTAGAATCCAGCATTCCTTATGATCCCAGAGTCTGCCAGGATCAATTTCTGAGTCCAGAGCCAGGAGTAACCTCTGAGCACTGAAAAAAAACAAAGAAAAAAGAAAAGAAAAGAAAGAAAAGAAAAAGAAAAGCATGATACCTCAGGCCTTGTTCTCTTTTTATCGGGATATTTTTATTACTCATACTTTTTGTAACTCCAAGAATACTTCACAGTTTCTTGTTTTATTTTTAATCTATGCTTTTGGCATTTGGGGGGGGGCACAACCGGCAGTGCTCAGGGGTTACTCCTGGCTATCTGCTCAGAAATAGCTCCTGGCAGGCACGGGGGACCATATGGGACCCCGGAATTCTAACCAACCACCTTTGGTCCTGGATCGGCTGCCTCTGGCCCCTCTTTTGGCATTTTTATAGTGTGTTGGTTACCATGACCTGACAGTGGCCATTTTGCTACAGCCTCTCTGCCATTTTCCAATTTTGCTCCTGCAAACTGCCTACGTGCTGTTTTGCTACAAAGCCCCTGAGCTAGCAGGAAACGGGCAGCCACAAAGATAATATATAACTTCTTAGCCCTGGGGGGAAGGACACGGCCTGGTACCACTCCCAGGAATGAAACTTACTCCCCTAGCCCACATGCTTGAGTTAACAAGGTATTCATTATTGCTCTGTTCAGCATTGTTTTTACAAAGTTATTGCCTAACCATAAAACTGTTAAGAGCTCAGGAATGTGGTCAGCAGACCCTTCCCAGGGTCACAGAATGTCTCCATGGAAGCTGCTAATCTGGCATGACTTGCAAGTTGCCTTGCCCCCTGCCCCACTGCCCACTTTCCATATTTGGGAAATAATGTTACTTTCTTTGTTCCACCCAACCTGTGCTGTGTTTATACCATATTTGGAATAATGAAGTGGCCTGCGCGCCAAAAGAATGATTGACATTCCCTTTGCCTGCCCCTCTTTACCTTGTCTATATAAGAGGATGCAGAATCACATTAAAATTGCCTTTGATCAGTTTTCCGTCTTGGGTCATTTATTATTAACCTCTCAGATTTCTTTTTTTTTTTTAATTCTTTTTTGGGGGGGTCACACCCGGCAGTGCTCAGGGGTTACTCCTGGCTCCATGCTCAGAAATTGCTCCTGGCAGGCACGGGGGACCATATGGGGCACCAGGATTCGAACCGATGACCTTTTGCATGAAAGGCAAACACCTTACCTCCATGCTATCTCCTGGGCCCCTAACCTCTCAGATTTCTTACAGGTGTGGTCGTGATCTGAGCCTCGCAAAATAAAGGTGCGGCTGTCCATGAGCTTCTCATTGACTCCCCGCTGGCCGGGCCCCTTCAAGGGGCTTACAGGACACCCGCAATAGTGTTTGCACAAACTCTGCATGTTGCTTGAGTGGAAGCATGGCTACTTTTCCTTTGCAGAATTTTCGTCTTTTTGTGAGATGGGAGGGGGAGGCAAACCTTCGGCTACTCATGGAGCTTAGGTACTCACTCTGTACTTACCTGTGACCCTCGCACTACTTATGGGACTATATGTGGTGCCTAGGATTGAACCAGGATCAGCTAGCTTCATGCAAGGAAAGAGCTATCTCTTATAGTATCTCGTCTCCTTGGTATTTTATCACATAATGCTTGATGTGCATGCAATTTTAGAGATTTATTTACTATTGTTTTACTTTCGGTTATCGGCATAACCCTTATCTTTCTAATTCAAATTTAGCATGAGGTAGATATCTGAGTGCTAATGCAAAGCAGTTGCCCTGTCAAAGATATTGCTGAAATTTATTGTACAGGAAAATATTGAAGTGGTTTTGTATAGGATACTAACGAGGGGATAGTGACATTTTAAATAAAGCATGTAAAGAGTGATGAATAAAAAATATATTCAAAGTTACAGACCTTTCTCTGACCTAATATAAAACTTCTAGAACATAGAAGCAGGCGTTTCTAAGCAGCCTGACATAATTGGGCAAAGATAAAGACAATCACAACTCACAGTAGCCATTTGGTTTCTCATTAGTTGGTACTGCCTGACATTGAATTTGAGTAACTAACATTTGGGACTTTCTGAGTTGTAACACACTTTGTTTTTAAAAAAAAAAACAATCTATAATTATCCCAGAGATAAAGGTTTAAAACCTGGCTTAGTTAATTGCCAGCTCAGTGGACATTCAAAGGTTATTTAACTCATCTGATTATCACTTTAAATATAAAATGGATCTAGAATTTTTCAAAAAAAATAAGACTGTTGCAGGACTCATACTAAAGCAAGATTATGATAAATTAAAAATAAATAAAATGAATAATAAAATCATAAAGCATAATAAAAGCAAAAGTTCTATACTTATGCAAATGTCAAATCTATCTTTTTGGTAATATTTTTGACACTTGTTTCTAAATGTTTTATTTTTTATTTTGATTCTGAAGCATCCATGTACTAAGAGTTAAGCCATATATAGAGTCTTTCTTTAAGCATATTTGAATTTCAAGATTTTGGTGCAAATAGTACTATGAGGCTTTCTACTGGATAAGTTAGCACAGGTCTGGAGACTCATCTAGAAAGTGGCAAAATAATAATGTGCTTGTAATACTTCTTTTATATCACATTTCAGATACACTTCTGAATCTGAACATGAGCAAATTTAACCAAAAACTAAACCTGTGTATGGGGAGTGAAGAAATCTAATCTGATTATGGTGGAAGACAGAGTTGAGAGAGAGTGGAAAAGAGGGAGAGAAGTTGAACTGGAATTAGGACTTTGAGAGTATATTTTGTAAGTTCTGTAACTAACCAGTTTTTCAAGTCAAGCTATACTCGAGCCACCAGAATATGCTGATAAATGCATATTCTTTGATCTCATCCTGATAAATTCTGATTTTATTTGTCCAGTAGCTGTTTTAAAGCTCCCCTGGTGATAGTATCAATTAGCAAAGCAGAGACCACTGATCTGAACCTGCTTTCCTCTAAGTTAACTGTGCATATAAAGAATTGAAAAATGCAGACCTAAAAGTGAACCCAAGATTTTGCATCTCCAAGGAGCTCCAAACAAACTGTAAACAAGGTTTCTCTGACTTCTCAAACTATATGTAAGTAATTTGAGAGCATGATGAAACATCAATAAGGACAAGCATCCATCATTCTCATATCATCGTGAAAAACAATTTATTTAATGAATATCAAAAATATGCCAGGAACTGTGTTGATGCTTTCAGGGTTAATTTGTTCTCGTTCTTAGTTCAGCCCTATGAGTTAGATATTATTAATTATGCTTTGCAATAGAGGGAACTGAGGCTTAAAAGGTGGAACATCTTGTCTTGTTCCAAAACCTTATAAATAAGCCAGAATTCTTGCAGTATGATACTGTGATACTGAACTGGTGCTCTATTAACTTGATTCTGAAATAATTGTATAATCTGTCTTTTTAGCTTAGCTTTGGAAATACTCTGAATAAAGACTGAAAATCTGAAATTATTTTCAATACAGGTTCGCAGAAAAATAAAATCGAAACCCATCCTTGACCCATGACTTTTGGAGACAGAGTAGCTGAAAAGAACAGCATGAAAATATTGCAGAGAAAGTATCACCCTATATTCTGCAGAACTCCAGTTATAAATGTTGCCAAGATCCGGGGCCCGGGAGATAGCATGGAGGCAGGGCATTTGCCTTTCATGCAAAAGGTCATCGGTTCAAATCCCGGTGCCCCATATGGTCCCCCGTGCCTGCCAGGAGCAATTTCTGAGCATGGAGCCAGGAGTAACCTCTGGGCACTGTCGGGTGTGACCCAAAAACCAAAAAAAAAAAAAAATGTTGCCAAGATCCATAGTATGTTCTAAGTCTGAACTGCTCATTGTATTGTCTGGGTGAATTTAAAAATACTAATGTCTAGCTAAGATCTAAAGCATATAAATCTGATTCTCTGGAAGCAAACCAAAATATTAACATTTGTTAAAACTCTCCCAGGGCTTCCAAATTATAGGTAAGGTTGTTAATCACTGGGTATGGAGTATGGGGTCTTAGGAGGTAATTGATGCCACTGATGATAGAGTCTAAATGTCACATTTCCTGGGTTGCCTATTCTAGTAGTTGGGGGTATTTTCTTTCCTTTTTATTTTTCACTTAAATGTCCTGAATTCTATGTCTACCTCAGATATCACTGACTATACTTGTCTTTGAGACGGATATTTGAAGACTATAACTCCCAAGGGCAGTAAAATAAAATCCATACTTCACAAAATATTTTTCTCTGGGAGGTGATCCTAAGAGAAGTCCTGCTCAATAAAAGTTTCCATGAACATATCAGCCAAACTGACACTGTGTACATATTTCTTCCTTAGACATCACCAAGTACACATTGCATTAAAAAGACTAAAATGTTTTGTAGTAAGAAAGCACCTTTAATTTTACCCAGATTAAATTTCAAAAATTATTTGACCACTAAATATCTTCAGTGTTGTTCTAATTGGCATGGGGGTCTAGTATAGACAAAAGAGTGGGCTTATGTAGTAAGATCTAACTACAAATACAAGAGAAATAATACCCAAATACTACCTAGAAGCTCACTATAGACTCCCAGAAGAAAAGTTTTGTCAAGGATAACACATCTTCTGTTACATGTTTAATAGACCAAGATTAATAATATTAAAATATATCAAACACATTAACAAATATAAGTATTATTTTAAAGGTGTAATATAAATTGATAAATATATGTATTCGAGCCAGAGAAAGTATAAAGATAGTACAGTAGGTAGTGTGTTTGCCTTACATGCAGCTGATCTGAGTTCTATCCCTGCCACCCCATATAATCTCCAAGCCTCATCAGGAGTGACCCCTGAGCACAGAGCCAAAGAACACTAGCAGGTGTGACTTCAAACAATAACCCAACAAAATAAATGTAAGTACTATTTTCATTAAGTGATAGTATTTATATTGCTTGTCTGTTATAATCCTCAATTCTGAGGATTTCTTTTCTTTTATTCTTTACCAACAAATGTAGCTAGGACAGATCTTAAATTACAAATACACATGCATGCTTGCCCATACACACACACCCACAAATTCACACACCCACACCAAAATAGCTCTGACTCATAAGCTGAGCTATGTTTTGACTTTTAAAAGAGTAAGAACGTTTCACAATTTTTAGTTGAGTTTCGGGAGGAATAAAGGCCATCTAATTGTCCGTCTTCTCTGTATTTCTGATACAATAAGATGGAACTACAGAAGTTAATACTTTATGAAGTTCTGTATGTAACTTATTTATTGATTTAGCAATTAACAAAACCAATTAGTAGAGAGAGAAGTATCGGTAAGTAGGTCTGATTATGAACTCATGTTTTGTGGCTCTTCCAGACAGAGTATGTATCCCCAGTGCTAGTAAAACAGTTTGAGGCAGTGGTGGTTACACCTACTGAGCAGAGAACAGGTGGTGAACTGAACCAGCACCAGTCAGTTACTCTCAGCTTTGTGTTGATGTATGTTTGGTATAAGACTAATTATTTCACTTGCCTCTCAGAGCATAGCACAAGGTCTGTTCTTCTGGTTCTTTATTAGCAGATCCTTAATGACTCAAATAAAGCATTCTTCACAGTTAATACCATAACAGTAGAAAATAAGATAAAACAGATCAATAGAAATGTCCATACAGTGAGAAAGAAATAAACGCAGGTCTTATATTAGGGTCTCTATCCATTAATAATTATCTAATTTTTTCTTCGTTTCTTTAACCTGGAACTCAATGATGAGATACCATCTCACACCACAGAGACTGGCACACATCACAAAGAACAAGAACAATCAGTGTTGGAGGAGATGTGAAGAGAAAGGAACTCTTACTCACTGCTGGTGGGAAAGTTATCTAGACCAGCCTTTATGGAAAACAATATAAAGATTCCTCAAAAAACTAGTAATTGAGCTCTCATATGATCCAGCTATACCATTCCTGGAGATATACCCTACAAACACAAATATATAATTCAAATATTTCTTCTTCACATCTATATTCATTGCAGAGCTATTGACAATAACTAAACTTTGGAAACAACCAAGATGCTTTTCAACAGATGAATGGCTAAAAAAAACTGTGTTACATATACACAATGGGAAATTATGCGGCTGTTAGGAAAGGTAGAATCATGAAATTCTCCTACTAATGAATATACATGGAAACTGTTAAACTGAGTGAAACAAGCCAGAGGGAGAGAGATAGACACAGAATAGTCTCACTCATCTATGGGTTTTAAGAAAAATTAATGACGTTATTGTAATGATGCCCAGAGACAATAGAGATGAGGCCAGGAAGGACCAGCTCACAATATGAAGCTCACCACAAAGGGTAGTGAGTGTAGTTGGGAAAATAACTACACTAACAACTATCATGACTATCTTAATGAGTGAGAGAAATAAAATGCCTGTCTTGAATACAGACAGGGAAGGGAAGGAGGGAGATGGGGGGCATTGGTGGCAGGAATGTTGCACTGGTGAAGGGGGGTGTTCTGTTTATGACTGAAACCCAATTATAGTTATGCTTGTAATCATGGTGCTTAAATATTTTATATAAAAATAACAAATGAACATGGAACTCAAGGTGTGGTGACTAGAGGAAAGAGACTAGGAGATCATAGCAAAGCAATCTTGAATAATTGATGGAGAGATTGGCATCATGCTCTGAAATTATAAAACATAGCTCCTAAGATACCCCAACAAGCATTTTAAATATAAACTAAATAATATTTAAAAATACTGGTTGTTGTTATTGTTGTTATGGTTGAGAGCATCAAACATTTCTCTAAAAATTTTTGTTTGATTTTTCTTTTTGCATTGTTGATACATTTCTCTTCCTTTTTTACCTTTCTTCTCTCAAATTAATATTTATTGCTTCTAGAAGGACTCCACCCATTTTTTTGCTTGTTTGATTTTTACCCCCATTTTATTATTTGCTTTTCCTCAAACAGAACCTCATAACTTGAACCATCTTGTTCAGCCTCTCAAATTGTCAAATTGGGGGGGGAAACAATGAAGGGTACCAAGACCAAACAGATGTATGATCACTAAGTAGTAACAAAAATGATCAGACTTAAACAACAAACCCAATTCAACGACAACAGAATCAATACCCAACCTACAACAAGCTAGCCACAGAGGGGACTACTTATACTAGTAGCCTGGGGCCTAAGGGAGGGGATTATGGGATGCAAGCTGGGAATGGGGGTGGAGGGAGGACAAGTTTAATGATGGGAATTCCCCTGATTCAATGTCAATATGTACCTAAAATATTACTATGAAAGATATGTAATCCACTTTGGTCAAAATAAAAATTATTATAAAAATAAATTAAAAATAGATAGATAGATAGGTAGATACATACATAGATAGATAGATAGATAGATAGATAGATAGATAGATAGATAGATAGATAGATAGATAGATAGATAACTATCCCACTCTGACTCATTTGGTATTTAATACCAATGTTTTCTAGTAGGGGTCAGAGAAAATACCTCTGTCTTTGCTCAAAATATTTCAAAGGGGCCAAAATTGTACATTCTGTACAATTGTGGAGGCCAAAGAATGAGAGTACCTATAAAGAGAGACAGGACCTGAACAAAGATTGAGTAACACCGAATCTTTTCAGATCTTTTTTTTTTTCTTTTGGCTTTTGGGTCACATCTGGCAGCTCTCAGGGGTTACTCCTGGCTCTATGCTCAGAAATCGCCCCCGCAGGCACAAGGGACCGTATGAGATGCCGGGATTCGAACCACCATCCTCCTGCATGAAAGGCAAACACCTTACAAAACATGAAATATATATAGGATCGATTATGTATTTATTTGTTTATTTTGTTTTTAGACTACACCTGACAATTCTCAAAGCTTACTCCTAGTTTTGTGGTCATAGATCATTCCTGCAGTGTTCAGGGACCATATAGGTACAGTCAATAGAACCGGGATGCATCCATGCAAGACAAACCTACTATACTACAACTCCAATCCAAGATCATTTATCATTCTTTTAAAAATAATTGTAAGAACTCTTAAGGATTCCTAATGTTCCTTCTGTGAATCCTCCTCCTGTTCTTTTTCTCCTCCCCCTTTTCCTC
>PVKC010032959.1:0-14105 GCA_004027635.1 Crocidura indochinensis
AGTCTTTGTGGTCCCTCTTAGCTACCAATTTTTCCCCCACTAGTTGTGGAGAAAGGCCATGGAGAATGCAAGCTTCTATTTTCCGTCTGTTTCTGAGTTTTTGTTCTCACTGTTGGACAAAGTCTGGGGCTCAAGGTGAATAGCCAAACCCAGTTCCCTAAGAAAAAGAAAAGTTGTTTTCACAATCTGGGGCCCTCTCTTGTGACAGGATGTGTGTGGTACCCGGACAATTAAGATTCTTGCTGGGCTTCCACTACCCCCATCATTGCTGAGTCTGTCTTGAAGGATATTCTGAGAACTGGGTTCTTTTTGGATGCATTTATAAGAGATTTCTTATGGCTCAGTTCCCCTATAGAAAAGTGGAAATTGTAAGTCTTACGTAGCTGAAGAAAGAAAGTAAAGGGAGTGAGTCAGAGCCAGACAAGAATAAGTTAACAGTATTCATGGCACTGTCTTGGGAAGAAGAATTACCAAACAAGAAAGAAGAAAAGCAAAGCACAAAACCAGCCAAAAAGAAAAACTTGCAGCAGTTGAAGGGAAGATGGACAGAAGACCTCTATGCTCCTGGCCCAGCAGTCAGATAAAGAGGCAGGACCTGCATCTCAGGGTAATTCTGCCTCCTTCACTCCTAGTTAGACTTGGAGAGGGGGCAGATTTGGGGCAATAGATGGCAAGGCTGTTTGTTTTGTATTAACCCTCATAATGACCCACTGGGGATGGGGGGGCTAATTGTTGGAACTAACAGGATGTGATTGAACAATGGATGACCTCACCCTGTGCCCCTTAGCTGTCCTGCAGAACAATTTTTATTTCTCCCTCATCCATTGCATGTTACTCACCCGGCACAGCCTTGGCAGGGACAGACATCTTAAAAGGGATTGCCAGGGTCCTTCTGAGACTTTAGGGCTTCTTTAGCTGAATGTGGAGAACCCATAAACTATGTGCCTTTCTTCTTGCTCCTCTCAAAAAAAAAAAAAAGCATTCCATAAAGAGTGCAGTCTTTCATGAGCTCGATTTGCTTTACTGCTTCTGCCCTGTACTTGCCTGCAATGTAGCTTTCTGAATGCAGCACTCATTTGTACATTGATGTGTTGATGCAATTTTTGTGGCAGATGCTCTTCAGCTTCCAAAAGGGAAACTTCACAAGACCCCTGGACAGCCCAATGACACCAAGGTTAGGCTGTCACTGTGCCCCACCAGACCATACCTTAGAGCTCCCAGAAGCACCTGCGCTGTGACTTTTCTTGCATTCTATTCTATCTAGAGCACTCTATTTGGGGCGTGGGGAGCAAGAACAACCTATATTGCAAGTGTGGGGAGAGGGCGGGGCTCGAGCTCTATTCCCACATTGATGTAAGTTCTAACATGTGTTCAAGGGAGGATTAGAAGAGGAAGAAATTTTTGTGTTGTCGAGAGAATCATGAACAATTTGATGAGGTGGGGAGGACAGTGTCAGAACAATACACAGACATTCTCCACCCTCTCTGTTAGCCCCATTTCCAAAGAAAAAATGTCCAGTGTTTCAATGAGCCCGTTTATATGATCATGGTTGTCAGTGAGGGAAGGGGCTTCCACAGGGACACTTATGGATTCTAGCACCCCACACCCTGTTCACACCCCAGGACAGCCTGAGACTTTCTCTGAAGCAAGCTTAGCATCTCTCTTGGGAAACCTATGGAAGACCAGAAAACTGAACATATAAGCTTGGAACATACTTGAGGTCTTGGGTTTGAAACAGAAGGAATTTATGAGAGGATCTATCCCATAATGCAAAAAGAGGCATGTGTTAGGTGCTATCTTTTTAGAATTGGATTGAAAGTCTGAGCCATAACAAATATTTGTTTTCAACAAGCTTCTGAGAGAGAGCAGGCCTATGGAAGCTGGTTAGATCTACTTCTAATGCCTATATCTGTACCACCTCCACTGCCAAACCTCATCAAGCACACCTTCCTTTCCTGTTTTTATTGAATTTAGTTTGGTTTGGGGGCCACAATGGATGATGTTCTTCCTGACAGTGTTTGGGGTATCATTGGGTACCGGGAAATCAAACTCAGTTTTCTTGCATGCAAGCATGTACTCAGTCCTTTGAGTCATCTCTCTTGCCCTCTCTCTTTCTTAAGGATGCCCAGCATAGGTATCAGCCTCTTAGGACTCAGCAAGTTTGACTATGTCAAGGTTGATTTATTTGTTATCATATGCAGCCTCTCAAATGCAGGCTATTCAATAGGGTCGCTCTTGAGAAGAGAGCAGAATGAAAGAAAAGTGAGTGAGGAAATCCTGAAAGTAAGAGCACATGGTGGGATCAGAAGAAAGTGTACTCCTTTTTATTTCTCAGTGACCTATATAAGCTTGAAGGATGGCAGGGGGGTGAAGTGGCCCTCCCCACATATGCTGGTATTGATCCCAGAAATGCTGGGTGTGGGAATGTATGGCTCTTTCCTATTAGTCTACTCATATTTGTGCTCTCCCCAAGATACCCGTCTCTCATTCCATCATTCACCTTAGTCATAATGCCTATATTTCCTGTCCTTTTCCAGGTTGTCATTAGAGGGGACCAATTTCAACTACCAGAAATAGGGCTCCTTCTCTTTGGTGACAGATTTCCTTTCTCATCCTAAAGCTGTGTAGAGACTACCCCACATGTTGAGTGACTTCCCCAACTTCCCCAACTTCATCTTCCACTCTGAGACCCTGGATGCCTGCATTTTCTAATAAAGGTGAAAGTCATGCACTTTGCCACTGTGTGGATGAAACTAGAAGAATCATGGTGAATAAAGTCAGTAAGGAGAGGGACAGCTTTTGAATGATCACGTGGGATGAAACATAGGAAGGGAACAACAAAAGGCCAAAGGCAACAGGACTTTCAAACCCATCTACAGAATTTGAGCTTACTATGGCAGAGATGGTGTGCATCGGGGCTGGGGAGCTGGGGAAGAAGAGTTCCAGGGTGAACCTTAGACAATGGTGGTAGGAAGTGGTCACTCTGGTGGAAGAATGATGTTGAAATATTTATGTTCATGGAACCCCATCACTAGCAATATTGTAAATCATGGTATCTTATTGAGATAAGAATGGCAGTGGAGCAAGAGCAATAGTTAAGGGGCCTTGTCTTGTACACAGACAACCTGGGTTCAATTCCTGGCATCCCCTATTTCCCTGAGCACAGAACCAAGACTAAACCCTAAACATCACTGGTGTGCTCAGGCCAAACAGTGTTTGTGCTTAGGTATTGGAAGGAAGGAAGGAAGGAAGGAAGGAAGGAAGGAAGGAAGGAAGGAAGGAAGGAAGGAAGGAAGGAAGGAAGGAAGGAAGGAAGGAAGGAAGGAAGGAAGGAAGGAAGGAAGGAAGGAAGGAAGGAAGGAAGGAAGGAAGGAAGGAAGGAAGGAAGGAAGGAAGGAAGGAAAAATTATGGGGAGGAAAAAAACAAAGATAATAGACAGCTCCTATGAGGAGGGCCACAGGACAGTGCACCTAGTATCCTATTTCTGTGAAACTTCCCAGGCTCACTATAGCCTTCATGTATGCAGGGACAGTCCTAGGCACTGGAAACTTCCCTATGTCACATAACAAACCTTTCTATACCACAGCTTGGGACCTGCTATTTTTTTTTTTGAGATCACAATTTTTATAAAATGGTTATTTTATTAGCTTTTTTCATTTTTTTCCATAATAACAATTTTTATTTTAAACATAGTGGCTTACATATTGTTGACAATAATATTTTAGGTACATGTTAACATAAAATCAGGGGAATTCCCTTCACCAAATTGTCTTCCCTCCACCTCTCTTCCCATCCTACCTCACATGTCCTCCTCCCTCACCCCCGGGGCTGCCAGGTTAAGTGGTCCCCTCTGTGCCTAGCTAAATACTTGGTGGTCCTACACCTGTTTAGTCTTGGTACTTCCCTTATACCCCCCCCCCCAATTGGGATGCGGGACTAGTTAGTTCAAGTCATGTGGTTTTGTTTGAAGAGGAGAAAAGTAATAACTCAATTCTTCATATGTCTCACAACTCTGCTTTGGAAACAAATAAAAGAAGGAAAATGTGCTACCTTGGTTTTGCCATTCACCTGTGTGATATCAGGAAGTGGAGTGAAGCCTCAGAAACCAGGCAGGGTCTTACTAGATGGTTTCTTAGAATGAACTGTGCATCTGTAATCAGATCCTCTCTTTGAGGCTCTCAAACTTCAAGAGCTTCTTCTCCCCTGTTTTCTTGAAATTGTCCCAAAATTTTATCTCAGGAATCAATGTTTTATTATGCACCTAATATCATTGTCACATATGATCTGGCACCTCTGGGTTTGTATCTTTGGGGACTCCATTTTGCCAGCTTCTACCATGCAAAGCCATAAATGCCATCTTATTTTTCCAATGAAAAATGGTGTCTCTCCTTACTGTTATGGTGTGATGCAGTTCCATCCACTCCCCTGCCTCTCGATGAGAGTAAAAAGCAGTGGCAAGAGGCACTGCTGGAGTCGATTAAAAACCAAACCAAATGTTTGTCATAAAGAAAATCACTCCAATCTTGTGAGTTTGGGAATCTATTTTCCTGAGACATTTGCTGTGTTTACAGAGAACAATAAATATCTCTGTAAACATCTTTTTACAGTGAAAAATAAATATCTGAATAAATATCAAGCTCTTAAAGTGGGAGCACCCACAGAAGCAAATGCAGATGGATATAAGAATGGACTTTCCTAATTAGGGGTGGTGAGGGTGGGGATCATGCACCCCTCTCTGTGTTTTTATCTGTGCTGTGTTTCTCATTATTCCTAGCACAGAATGCAGAGCCTGACTTCAAGGAAAGATAATGAACATTTATGAAGATTCCACTGTGGGCCCCACACTTTACACTCAGAACCTGATTTTAGTACCACTCAACATTGGATAAGAAGAGTGGTTGCAGCTAGGTTTTAGAAGAGGACCCTGTAGCAGAATTTTCCCCCACCCCAGAATGCAGGGGTTTATTCTGAAATCATGCATGTAAGCCAGCGCCATGTGTTTCTGAGTCAGAGTCAGTGTTTGGAAAAACTGGAAAGCAATGAAATGGTCAGCACACATGGCACTGGAACATGGGGCATAATGGAAGGGTCTGAGATACAAGACCTCTTTATCACTCTCTGTACTGGGTACTACTCTCCGTACTCTCTGTACTGGGATGCCTGCTGTATACACAGCAGCAGCTTTCCACCCAACCTGAAGAACCTTGACTGGGCATCTCCTTTCAGACAGCAGGCCACCTGCCAGCACAACCCAATGGTTGGACTCATAGTGAGTCAATCCCCCTGCTGAGCTTAATTGATGCACTTGAGTTTTACAGGCGGGCATCACTGTGGGTGATGGGTTTTGCAGATTCCTATTGGAAGCAAATTAGCCAGGACAGGAGAGAGAATGCATTTTCACTTAAGGGTTTTACACAGACTTCCTTTTTTGGACATGTGTTCTCTCACACACACATTCTTAAGTGAGTGCGATTGCGCGCGCACACACACACACACACACACACACACACACACACACACATCTCCCTATTATTCAGGCTCTAGCTATGGAAGCCAAGTCCTGGAGGAAGACTTGGCCTCTTGTGGATCCTTGTCCTGGGTTGGGCCAGTATGGGACCCTCATTCTGCCAGAGGTTCAGATGACTCCATTAGCAGCATGAGTGCAGCAGGCACAGAACTGAAGGCATTTGTGTGAGCCGTGGCTGGGCACTTGCTACCTTCGGACTCACTTTCTGCTCTGGTCTGGCTTGGCCTTGATTTCCCAGCTGCTGGATAGGAATGCCTGGGCTGGTCTCTGCCCTTCTCTTGTGGCTACTGTGAGGGTTCAAGTGAGGTCTGGATGAAAATATGCTTTAGAAATGGGATTTATGCAGTACATACAAGTACAGACTGTTTTTCCTCTAACCCAGGTGTGGGCTCTCAGTAAAATGTAAATGGTGTCTGCAAGGGGACACTGGCCCTTTGTGGTAGAGTTCTCCTTTTGGGAACCTGGACTCAAACCCCAGCTCCTGATGTCCAGATCTGAGGATGCAGGAGGGTACTCATGCCTTGGCATTGCTAAACAGCCCCTAGAGGTACCCTGGTGGTAGCCCCAAAGGCTACATGAACAATGTCAGGCAGAATTTGGTTTTGAGTAAGTTGGGCAAAGCAGTTTTTTCTGGGGGTATCCAGTTTACCTGGCTTGTCCCCACTTAATGTGACTTCACAACTGCTGCTCTGTTCTTCCTGCTGCTTTTCTCCTCTTGACAGCCTACATTCCTGAACCCAATGTTTCACAGATGTCATAAGCAAAATCTTCACTTCAATTTCTTGCTCCAGTCAATCTGAGAAACCATCTAAGATGGGGTCCACTTCCCTTGTTTAGCATGTTGTTGCTGGTGCATGCCACCAATGGCTTACACCTGGTTGTGGCAGTGTATGTGTGTGTGTGTGTGTGTGTGTGTGTGTGTGTGTGTGTGTGTGTGTGTGTATTTAACACAGATTGCAGGGCCAATGTCCATGTTTGAAATAAGCCTGGTTATGCCAAATCTGACAGCATACTTGGAGGACCAGGGCCTGAGATGAACACCTGCTAGATATCTTGTGTACTTGTATTGGATGAACTTGGTGCTGTTGTGTCCCCAGCACCAAGAGCAGTGTCTCTACTGGCTTGGTGACCCCGCTCATCTGATCAGAGTATTGCCTCAGTTTACAGAAGACTGGAGTGGGTTAAACCAAAGAAGGAACAGGTCTAGTTTCTTGAAAGGGTCTTCATTAGAAGTTCCCAACCTTTTTAAACAGGGGGCTAGTTCACTGTCCCTCAGACCGATGGAAGGCTGGACTATAGTAAAAACAAAAACTATGAACAAATTCCTATGCATACTCTATATATCTTATTTTGAAGTGAAGAAAACAAAACGGAACAAACATATTATGTGACCCGCAAGCCATAGTTTGAGGACCACTAAACTTGGTGTCCTGTCTCTGAATGGCCTTAACTCTCACAGCCCCAGAAATAAACACCCAGGAATATGTGGTGACAACTGTGGAGCACAAAGGCAGAATCTGTTGTTCAATCTGGTGAAGGAGGTCTGAAAGTGACCCTCTCAGCTGCTGAAATCCAGATATACTTTCTTCCTCATGCTTTGGGATTGACAACTAGTGGAGACCTATTCAGAGCATATTGGATCTTGGCCTTTTCAAGAATTTGGTATTATTTGTGCTTTTGTCAAAGGAGAAGATAGAGCCCTGTTGTCTGATCTGTATAAATCTTTTTTTTGTTTGTTTTTGTTTTTGGGCCACAGCCGGTGACGCTCAGGGGTTACTCCTGGCTATTCACTCAGAAGTCGCTCCTGGCAGGCACGGGGGACCATATGGGGAACTGGGGGATCGAACCGCGGTCCGTCCTAGGTTAGCGCAGGCACCTTACCTCCAGCGCCACCGCCCGGCCCCTGTATAAATCTTAATTGGAGGGGGGAAGTTGACACATGACACATGTTCTTTCTCATACACCCACTCACCTTCACCCCCACTCGCATCTGCAAACATTTTTATTGTATGTATTTCCTTTCCAAATACAGCCTCTTTGGCTTTCCTCACATGAACAGCTGGCACAAAAATCACCCTTAGCGAGCCTCTGCCCTCTGTGCTTTACTGTGTCCGGGCCCTTGCAAGTAAAAGAACGACACTGCGGTTTGTTTCCCCCTTCCCACTCCCTGGTCTCCAAATGATTATAGAAGTAGAGCTGCTCCAAGTAAAAGATAAATTATGGTTGGATGTAAAGAGGCATCATTTAAAAAGTGTCAAGATACAATTGGGTTCTTAAAAACCGTGCAGAGCTGCTAAATTCACGTGAAAATGGAGCAGCATAGGATTGCCCAGGGTGACAGCGTCCTTGGCACTGATTTATCCCATCTGGTTAGCCAACCCATTACTTCAGGCCTCTGGTGGAGAGACAGCTCCATGGAGCCCTGAAGCCCAGCCCCCAGCTAGGCCTCTGAAAAACAAGAGAGCAAAGAGTCTACAGTGACCCCTGGGAGGATGTCATGCAGAGGAAACCCACCTTTCTTCCCTGATTATTTACGGCAAAGTCCTTGCAGAATCTTCTTGAAGGCTAAATTTGGAATTTCTATAATTTCTTGTTTCTGGTTGATCTGTAGATTGCCCTACAGTTGTGACTTGCTTTAAATTCCACTTGGATCTAGAGCTCTCTGCCTACACTTGGTTTGCACCACCTAAGTTTCTTTTCTTTAAGGTGATTATTGGGCTAGTCCATGGCTGAAGTGGTAGAGCACATGCTTTATAAGTATGAGGTTCTGGGTTCCTACATGGGCACTACATGGCCCCTGTATACTGCCAGACATAGCCCTGATGGCCTCCAAGCACTGCTAGATGTGGTCTTACTGTAAGAAATAAAAGCTGAGATTTTTGAGTCAAAAGTTCTGCTTGAGCTTTATTACTAAGTTATTGGAAACCGTAATTTAATACTAGTGGGTATTTTCATTAAGTAACAGACCTTGCTAATGTATTTTTTAGATGGAAATAGTATTTAATTTTCAAGAAATTCAAGTATTTTTTATCTTGTCATTTTATGGGAAATTTGGGGGTGTGGGCATATCCAGTAATGCCTAGGGCTTACTCCTGGCTCTGTCATCGGAGATATTATTCCTGGCAATCACTGGGGAATCACTGGGGAGCTCAAGGAGAATGACCATGAGCAACGTAAGTCCCTTATCTTCTGTGCTATCTCTCCAGCCTCTCATCTCTTTGAAAAGAAACAAAATCTTGGAGGTAGAGTCATAGTACAGTGGGTAGGACATTTGCCTTGCATGCAGCACACCCAGGTTCAATTCTCAGCATCTCATATGGTCTCCCAAGCAACACCAGGAGTAATTCCTGAGTATAGAGCCAGGAGTAGCCTCTGAGCATCACTGGGTGTGATCCCCCACAAACAAAATGAAACAAAACAAAACCTTGCATACAGCAGCATTGGGGAGCTTGGCAGTCCCTTTGGGCAATCTCTGTATTTAGTGACCCTTCATTGGCCCTGTTCACTGACATGGAAACTGGCAAATGCTGTAATCAGAGCGCCTGTCTCCATCCCTCCCTCACCCCCTAGGATTGGCAGTTAACATTTATCAGCTCCCCACTGCAGCCCTTAACACTTGGTTATAGAGGGCTCGCTGAAAAAACACACTCACATGGTAATAAGAAAAGTCTACCATCTCATTAGGCAAGTAGTTCTGCACAATTGTAATTGACACCCTGTGATCTGGGCCCATATCTGTGTGCAAGAGTTTCTTTCAGGCTTGAGTGTCAGAGGGAGGAAGGTTTTGAGGAGAAAGGAGAGCTGAGAGGCAGATGGCTGAGCTTGTGCAGGAGGATGAAGGAGGCTGGAGGCTGGGAGGAGCTGTGTGTTCACTTCTTGTCTTAGGTGATGGGGGAAATGAAAGCCTCCCCTAGTGCCATCAGCCCTGGTAGGACATTAACCAGAGCCCCTTCAGGCTCCATGCTCCCACCTCCCTCATGGGGTCAGACTGTGGTGGCTGGAGGCTGCCTGTACCTCCATCCCCCACATCTGGTTCTGATCACGGGGAGCTGGAGCTGGCCCTCAGCAGCTAAAGCGCACATGCATTTCAAAGGAAATGCTTAATTGGTCCCCATGCTGGGCTTGCTTTCTTTCTTTTTTTCATTCGCCAAGGAGAATGGATTTTGTGGCCTTGATGGATGGGGGAGGACAGGTGGGGCTCGTGACGTGTTTAGAGTTGCAGAAGTTGGGTTGAAGCTTTGTGTGTATTAAACGGTCCAGGAACAGACAGGGACATCAGATTCAAGTGGATAGTAAAGGAAGGGTTTAGAGAAGGCTGTTTCAGAATCTGGGATCAGACAAGCAGAGGAGGTTAATCAGGGTTTTTGTCTTGTGGTTTGTGTGGGGTTTGGTTTAAAAGGGTCATATAGAAGGTTTCCTTAAACTGCCTGCCAGCCTCTGGGCAGAGGGTGCTGGGTCCTGACCACCTTTTTAGAAATCACAGCCTCAAAGAGAGCTGCATATGCTCTCAGGATACCTGGCGAGCTGCTGAGAATATGGGAGAAAACCAGGCCTTGCCCGACATTTGTTTCCAGCCTTTATGGCTCCTGTCTGTGTCTTCATGTGACCATAGGTGACTTGGGCCATGACTGAGGGTTTGTACTATGAGCTCACAAAGACACGTGTATCACACACCAGCACGGCTGGCAGGGGTGACCAGTCTCCCTGTGCTCCGCCTCTCACTCTGCTCGCTCCCTTCCTGTGGATCCCACAGTGCCTCTTCCCAAAGAATCCACATGGATTTCCTCAAAAGAATCTAAGAGAGCAGGCTGTTGGTGGCATCTAGAAAAGACTTCGATCTAAGGGAAGGTCACAAGGACTAGGGAAGTTGGGGACACTGACACCTTTGTGTGACTAAAGATCACGGAGGTTAGGGAGTGATAGAAGTGTGATTGGAGAAGCTGGATGGAGGACAGTGAAATACAGACCTGGGTGGGGAGAACACTATTCTTGTCAGTTCTCCTGATAAGGAGCCTGATGGCCATGGACAGTGGGCATCATTCTTTAAGGACTACCAGAAATGACAAGGAATCTTGCCTACTTGAGTTCTAGAATGTGCTGGCATCTTCTGGAAAAAATAGCCTTTGGTGAAAGACCAAGCATTAACCATACACATAAAATATAGAGATGGTTGAATGAAGCTCTTGTGGGAAGTCATTCATTCATTTGTTTGATTCATTCATCTTTCTCATCCCTTGAACATTAATTGACCTTGCCTGCTGGGTGGCAGCCATAGACGACTCTTACAACATATACTGTTTCTATTTTGTCTCCTTGTGAAGGTAAAGGCAGTAACCTGAGCACCTCAGGCACACGCACATGAATTCCTGGCTCTCTGCATGATCCCATGATGTCTGGGTTTGAGTATGGTCCCCCTCACATGGAGAAAGACACTTCATCCTAAGGGTGGAGAGATCTAGTAAAAATGGAATGACAAAAGCAGAGATGATGAGGCTGTGTCATAAGATGCTTTGGAGGATAGGGGTGGGAGGCACAGGCTTTCTCAATGCCACAGAGCCTTGGAAACCCTATGGTTCTCCACTAACAGAGGTAGGCAAAGGGCTGACACTTTAAATCTCTGCTATTTCATGAGGATGAAGCAATAGGACAGTGGGAAGGGTGTTTGTCTTTGACTGACTGACCCAGGCTTGATCCCTGGCATCTCATATGGTCACTCCAAGCACCGCCAGGAAGTAATTCCTGAGTGCAGATCTAGAAGTAACCCTTGAGCACCCCAAGGAGTGGCTTCCAAACTAAAATAAATAAATATCTGCTGTTTCATATATGCTTCTGGAGCTAACAATCTTTAGAAGTTGAGAAATGGGGACTGACAGATGGGTTAGTTTCTTCAGAGACCTCCCCACCCTGTAGAGAAAAGTAGGGGGTAGGAGCAGGGAGGCAGGAGGACAGATCTGTGCTGGAACTGCAGGCTTTCTCTCAGCCATTAAAGTTTATCGTTGTCACGGACAGTGATTGAAAAAGGCTTTTTGCAGGGCTGAAATGTGAGCAATGAAACTTGCCAGTTGATACCGACACAGGGCACTTATCTCATAAAAATATCCTCCATGTCAAAAGGTTTCAGTAAATGTGCCGGGGGGTATTAGCCATCACTGCTGCCTTCCTCTAGCTCCACTGAGCCTGCATTAGGGGCTGTAAAAGGGGGCTCTTCATCCCCACTGAGGAAAAAGAGGGAGGGTGAGAAGAGAACGGGGGAAGAAAAGGTAAAGCCCAGACCACGGGTGGAGAAAGTGGGGCCCTACCACTGACTCCCTCCCTAGTTCAAGCAGGTTGGTGTCTGCTCCGTGTACACCTCCCAGTGGCCAGCTTTGGAGGGTAGTGTGCCCACTGAAGGCCAATTTGTGCTGCTCCCTAACCCTGCTTGGGAAGGAAATCACATAGGAAGACCTAGAGATCAGAAAGGTTAAGTGATTTGCCCAAGGCCACAGAACTATGAAGTGTCAGAAGCTGTATTAGGCAGGTAATACAATTTTTTCAGTCTTTGAAGTTCTCTCTTGTCTCTTGTTCTTTTTCCTTTCATTTTCTTTCTCAGCTCACTTTTACTCTCAATCTGTCCTGTCAATCTCATTCTTTTACCTCTCTCTCCTCTCTCTCTTAGTCTCTGTCTTTCTATCTCTCTGTCTCACTCACACACACACACACACACACACACACACACACACACACACACACACACACACTCACACACACACATATGGTTACTACGACAGACTGAGGTCAATGTAGAAAGTGCCTGCCTGAAATCCTGCCCCAGGGTTGCCCCCAAGGCCCAGCTCCCTTTCTGCATCATCAATCAGAACCCAGGGTTGCAAAGTGGGCCAGACTTCTACTGTTTCTTTATTTCCCCAAGACCCAGCATGGAGCCCTGTGCAGTAAATACTATGCCTTTGGGGTTGTCTGTGACCCTGACAGAGGCTAGCAGGGGTTCTGTAGGGTTAACTGCAACTGCATCAGCTCCCACCCTGTACCTAAGTTCCCAGCCAGCTGCTCAGTTCTCCCAACTCTGTGCTGGACTCTGGATCCCAGCCCTACCTCCTGGCCTGGATGGAGGCTTATGGCCAGGGAAGGCCAGTGTGTCTCTCTGAGAAGACCCACAGTTAACCCTTCATTCATTCAGTCCTTCAGCACCATCTTCCTGCGAAGCCTCCAGCAAGGGCATCCACTTCAGGCTCAGGACAGTGTCTGAAGGGGGCGGGGGGTACAGGATATAGGAGAATGCTGAGCCCAATACCTACAGGAAGGACTTGGCCATAACTGGGGCTCCTGAACACTAATCTGGGTAGTGAGGTGGGAGGGCATTGTATCTCACCACAGCTGAGTGATAAGGCTTGCAGACCACATAGCTCCATAGGCATTGATGGGGACCAGGGCTGGGAGTAGAAGCAAGTTGACCCATCTCTATCTTAGGATGTTTATAGCCAAAACAGAGCACCCAGGATGTGAGACCACTAGCTGGGCATGCAGCACAGACTCTACTCCAATGTCAGAAAACCTAGAGGGGTCACAGACCAAAACCTAACCCAGCAAGAATCCTGTTTTGGCCACCTCTTTCTCTGCACAGCCACCTCAGACAGTTAATTCTCACTCACTGTTCCAGCTACCACCTGAGTCTCCCTGATCATAACCTCTGCTGAGCCCCCAGCTCTGGTCTTTACCCTACATCTGTTTCCTGGATGGGACTCCTTGAGACTCCACAGGATCAGCACTATCCAGCTAAGCTCTATATTGGCACCCAGAGGATAGAACAGGCCAGTTCATCACATACTCCATAAGCTCCAGCCCTGCCAGTCCTGTGCCCAGGCCAGCCACCTTTGACTTTTCTCTCTTCTGCCTCACTTTACTGACCCCCATTATTTCAAGGTTATATTTATTTGCTTCTTAACTCTTTACCTTACCCCCATTGTCAGCACCATACCTCCCTCTCTAAGAATGTATCTTTGTATGTAAATGCATATCTAGGCACTAAACTTATAAGTTTGCTCCATCAAACTTTAGAGGTCTCTTTATTACTGCCAGGCTCCGTCCTGTCAGCTGTCCTTAGTGTTGACAATCAGACCATGCCCCAGTCTTAGCCCTCACAAAACAGTCACACCCACAGTCCATCCTGGCTCCTCCAGACCCTGGGGCACAGTACAAAATTTCCCTGCTGTTTTTCTTCTGTGCTGGCTCACTCTTCTGTTACCTGTTATTGTGAGCACTGTCTCCCTTGACATCTTTGTGAACAGAATCAAAGTATTTTCCTTCCTGCCTCTTCAGAGCATGGGTCTGGAACATACAGAGCTGAGCAGTCCAGCAAATACTGAATTGGGAGTAGGATGAACCTTACCAGCCCTGAGCAGAAATGGCTTCTCTTAGGATATCCCATTGGCACTGACTTACCATAATCTCAGGAGGACATTTTCTGTGGCCAGAGGCTTCTGCTTTTAGCTTTTTGGGGAAGGGGTGGTTTCCCAAGTTGTTGCTGGGGGAAGGGCACGAGGACATTTCCAGTCATAGTCAGTCTGACCAGTAGTGTCCAGG
>PVKC010032961.1:0-14088 GCA_004027635.1 Crocidura indochinensis
TCGTAATGGTCCCTTTTCAACATTTTATCTTTTTATTTTCAACCTTATACTGTTTCAATAGTCTCTTCACTTTCTTAGGTACTTGTCTTATAAGGTTTTTAAGGTGGCGCTGGAGATAAGGTGCCTGCGCTAACCTAGGACAGACCGCGGTTCGATCCCCCGGTTCCCCATATGGTCCCCTGTGCCTGCCAGGAGCGACTTCTGAGCAAATAGCCAGGAGTAACCCCTGAGCGTCACCGGGTGTGGCCCAAAAAACCAAAAAAAAAAAAAATTCCCTAAGATTTAAAAGCATTATTCCTAATAAGTTTTTCTATATTTAAGTAATTCCCAGTAGACTCTAAAATTGGATAGGATTACCAGAATAAACCAAGATGATTAAATCTGTATATATATATATTTTTTTTGGTTTTTTGGGCCACACCCAGCAGCGCTCAGGGGTTACACCTGGCTATGCGCTCAGAAGTTGCTCCTGGCCTGGGGGACCATATGGGAACCGGGGGATCGAACCGCTGTCCATCCTAGGCTAGCGCAGGAAAGGCAGGCACCTAACCTCCAGCGCCACCGCCCGGCCCCTAAATCTGTATATATTGGTAGCATCTTTTTTTCTTTAAAGAGGCCATAAAATTAGAAATCATGAGGACTATTCAACACTTACATGTGATATAGACTTTGTATCCTAAGAGTGGGGCACTTAGGAAGTAAGCGAGTAGGTGAGTCCATTTTACTTACAAAAAAGGTGGTAACATATAAAATGTTGAGAGGGAGGAATTCCTTTAATCAACACCCTCCACTTGAAACTCTGAATCTCTTCATGGGCTATTCATCTGTAATTTTAAATCACATTCTTCAGTAAATTATTACTTGGAAACATAGGTGTTTCTTTGAATTTTCTGAGCCACTTTAGACAATTAATGGATTACTATATAGTGGAATCATTGAAACCTCAGGGTCAAAGTTGTTTGTTCAGACACTAAACTATTCACCAATACAGATGATTTGATTAAATGGTCATCGAGGTAGGAATAAAACAATCTTAGTATATGAGTCTATCTTTAGATAGAGTAAGATTTGAGTTAATTTATCTACCTAATTATAAGCTCTAGTAGTGTGATCTCAGTACTTTAACTAGATCACATTAAAGAAAATTATTTTATTGTAGAAAGCATATACATTTGGCAGTCAGAAAGTCAGAATTGAAGATGTGAAGGATTCTATGAAAAAGTAAAGTAGAAACACTACTAGAGAACTTGGTTGTTTGTTCAATATAAGTGTACAGACTCAGATCAATATGTTTGATTCTATGTAATTTTTTCAATATACATATTTCTCCTCTATCTGTCCATCTTAAAAGAAATGGCATTGATAATCAAGTAGATTATAGTCCAAAGAAATAGAATGGGTGTTAAGTCACTTGTTGCCTTACACACAGTTGATCACTGTTTAGTTTCAACAAATCCATGGTCCCTTGAACCTTGCTCACTGTAGAGGTACCCATTCACCTAGAGGAATTTCCCTGAGGGCCGTCAATAGCCACCAAGATAGCTGAATATCATGAACCAAGCAATATTGCATCCTCTGATTTCACAGTGAAAATAAAGCCAGTGATAAAATAAATAATTAAAATAACATTTAGGGGCTAGAGTGATAACACAGCTGTAGGGCATTTGCTTTTCACACGGCTTATTCAGAATAGACTTGAGTTTGATCCCTGGCAACCCATAAGGTTCCCTGAGTTTGCCAGGAGAGATAGCCAAGTGCAGAGCCAAGAGTAACCCCTTATTACTCACTGTTGTGTCACAAAACTAAATAATAATAAAATAAAATTTATAAAGTCTATCTGAATATATACATATATGTGTATATTTGTATTTCTCTATATAGCATCAAACAATGCAATGTATTGAGAAAGATGAATTGGCAGAAAAGGCAGTGAGCATAGTACAAATAGGAAAACAAAAATTCTAACTTGGTTTAAAATTTGAATTTTGGACTCAAGTGCAAGTATCCACTATTACCTGCATAGCATGGATGATATCATGAGGTGCTGGCACAGGACGGAGATTTAAAGTGTTGTTGTGGGTAAAATAAAATAAAAACAAAATTAAAGTGTTGCTGTCTGGCATATTCACATGTGAATGCTACTCAGAATGTTAAATTATTTTAAACTGGGAGACTCAAAACCAGGATTGAGGGCAGAACAGATCTGAGAACTCTTTCTTCTTTCTCCAACTTCCAAATACACTAATTATAGATAATTATTCCATTAATACTAGAGCTCACTTCAAAAGAAATCATGGGGAGCTTCTACAGGTCAGATATTCAAAATGAATATGAAGCTCATGAAGCTCACCACAAAGAGTGATGAGTTCAGATAGAGAAATAACAACATTTTGAACTGTCCTAATAATGAGAATGTATGAAGGAAATGGAGAGGCTGTCTAGAGTACAGGCGGGGGTTGGGTGGTGAAGAGGGAGATTTGGGACAATGGTGATGGGAACGTTGCACTGGTGATAGGTGGTGTTCTTTACATGACTGAAACCCAAACACAATCATGTATGTAATCAAGGTGTCTAAATATAATATATTAAAAAACAGAACTTGAGAAAAATCTCAAATAAACTATATAAAATAAAAACTCATGCTGTTAAGACAATGCAAGAAATATATGCTGTAAAATAAGTTAAAATTAGAAATAGAAAATATGTTGAAAGAGAATTCATATGTATTATGACATATAAGTTTGGGCCCGGGAGATAGCATGGAGGTAAGGCGTTTGCCTTTCATGCAAAAGGTCATCGGTTCGAATCCCGGTGCCCCATATGGTCCCCCGTGCCTGCCAGGAGCAATTTCTGAGCATGGAGCCAGGAGTAACCCCTGAGCACTGCCAGGTGTGACCCCCCCAAAAAAACCCACAAAAAGACATATAAGTTTAAATATAACTATATATTCAATTTACAATCATTTAAATTTAAAATACTGATAACTTTTATTTTGTAGCAAGCTAGGAGTTGAGCAAAAAAAATATTGATTATAGAAACGTAAGCCAGTACAATTACATTCAATAGCAATACTAGAAAATCAGGAGACAATCCCCCACAAAAGGAAGATTTATTATAGAAATAAAATAGGACAGCAACCAATATGTAGACCACATGCTTGATGTCATCTATATGTAGATCACACTATAATTGAATATTCTGTCAGAAATTTACTTAGATAATTAAATGTATTAAATGTGGTACAGATTGAAAGGCCTGAATCACATAACATCTCCCAACATTAAATTTTTTTTCAAGTGATTTGACTCTTCCTTTTGCGATTCTGAATTTTTTATAAAAGCTATAGGGAAACTACATATTTTATTCCAAACTAGACTTAAATTTTACACATTATAAATAATACTATAATATTTTCATTTAAGTGTTTGATTATATGTTTTAAAATATTATTAATGTAATGTGTATTGGGTATATTTTGCACTGATTGAATATCCTCAAGTAGGGCCTAAGAGATAGGATTGCAGGTAAGATTCTTTTCTTGATCATATTTAAAGTGACTCAATCCCCATCTCAGAAAATGGTGACCAAGAACTTCACCAGGATTAATTCCTGGGCACAAAGCCAGATAAATCCTGAGCAATGCCACCTATAACTCCAAAACAAAGAACAACACATATACTAGAATATCAAAGTAAAGAACAAATAGAATTGTAAAATTACTGTCCAGATTAATCTAAATTCAACAAGGAATTAATTAGCTCCAATACACTGCAGGCAACTCAAACTTCCTATTATGATTTCTTCTTGACTCCCAAAATTTATGGCAGTGACATGGAGAAGCCCAGAGACTGCAAAGACATACATGATTTCGTGGTGAAGAAACAACAAATTCAGTAAAACTCAAATTTAGACAACAGCAGCCAAATTACCCATTGTACTCTCCAGATAAAGTTATTTTGAAATATCAGCAAAAATCCTCAAGGAAAATAAAATGTTTTACTATTTGACTATGCTTCTGTACATATATTTCACAGATCAAGATTAAGTTGATCACAAAAGAACCCTCAAACACAGTATCTCTACTCATAAAAGTGATTTTCAATGTAAACGTCTTGGGGAAGATCATGTTCAGTGATGCAAGCTCAGAGAGTTGCACCTGCACAAATAACAAAAGACTTTTTCTTTTGAAACTGCCAATTTTTTATTTTAATTTTTTTTGTTTGTTTTTTGGGCCACACCCGGTGACGCTCAGGGGTTACTCCTGGCTATTCTCTCAGAAGTCATTCCTGGCAGGCACGGGGAACCATATGGGGAACCGGGGGATCAAACCGTTGGTTCGTCCTAGGTTAGCGCAGGCACCTTACCTCTAGTGCCACCGCCAGGCCCCCTAATTATTTTTAAATATGAGAACAAAGATGCCAAGAAAGAGGACAAGGCAAAGTTACAGTGGACGGATATTTTTTTAAATTTTTTTTTAATTATGAGAACAAAGATGCAAAGAAAGAGGACAAGGTAAAGTTACAGTGGAAGGACATTTTTTTAAAATTTTTTTAAATTGTGAGAACAAAGATGAAACTGGCAATTCTGAGTGTAGCTTTTGTGTTACATTGCATGGGCTATGGTTTGTACTATGTCTAATGACTATGGCATTTACTCAGTACATAAAAATTATCATGAGTGAATCAATTTCTGATAATAGCCTTTTTGCAAAATAGGTGGATGTATTGATTCCCACGGAAGGATGGCCTATTGCTATTTTAATGAATACTTTTAATTATTTTTCTATTTTCATTTTGCGTCACAGACAGTATTACTTAGAGCTTACTCTTGGTTCTGTGCATGGAGATCACTCATTCTTGGTGGTTCTCCCGAGATCCCTGGGTCAAACCCAGGTCGACTGCCTACGAGTTAAGGTAAGTGCCATACCCATTATACTATATTTCCTTTTCCTCTTTTTATTTAATTTATTAAAATCATTCGTATTAGCACCTTGAATTGCAATATTGTAATGATAGGGTGTCATAAATTAGACATTTTGAACACCACCATCCACCAAGATGCAGTATCTGTTCTCCAATGTCTCACTGCTTAACTCTCCATTGTTAGACCCCATCTTTCCCATGTTATGGCAAGACCAGAAGTAATATGATCTTGATTTCAACAATCAGGCTAATTGCTGAGGGTCTGTTACTAAAGATTATCTAATATTTAGGATTAGAGAAAAGATTAGATAAATAGCTTAACAAAGTTCTAACATGGTTAAAATTGAAAAATATGTTCCTTTATTATTTTATTTGATTACTTATATTTTATTGATCTTGTTATTCATATTCTTGCTACTTATTTATTTCTGAGAATCCTAATATTCATTTTTTCCATAATTACTTTCCTTATTTCTTATTCCACAACCATATTTCTTTATTCTTAAAAAAGTACGAGTTTTTCTTGCCTTGAGGCCTTCTACTCAATCACCTGAAACATCTTTTCACTTCCTATATTTCAGGTTATTATCATTGTTATTAATATTTCTAGAAGGATAATTATTTCTCAGATATTTAGTTATTTGACTAAACATCTGATTATAATAGTACATGCATAATTTCATGATAGTTTCCAGGGATGCTTCATTCATAAAGGCAATCATTAGATATTTTACAAATTGGGGTGTGTATTGATCACATGAAAAATGGATTTAGAATAACTGGAGAAGCCAAAGAAAGTCTAAGAGAGGTGAACTGAGCCAGAGACAATCCTTGATACAAAAGTAGAATGATGTGGTATTTAGGTGATAGACTTACATGGGAGTACCATGTAAGTCTTCTTGCTGAGGGTACCAGATTTATCAAGAAGAGACACCTTGATGGTTATAGGAGCCCATAATGATAAGGCTGTTACTGAGACAAGCAAAACTAGCTTATGCCTAGATAGAGAAAACTATCTCTTTCAGAGTAACAGGGACTTTGAATAAAAAAAAAAAGAAATTAAGGGGAAACTGCAGAAAACTAAAGAGAAGGCACATTCTTCCTTTCTCCTTTATTCTTTTGAGAGATTTCTATTGACATTGGCAGGAGTATGGGGTCAATAGCTGAGAGCAGAGTATAAAGGATTCATTTGAAGTTCAAAGACAATGGACAACTGACTAGCAAAGTTAGGAACTGCAAAGTAGTTTCAAGGGATTTTAATCCATTATTTTATGTGGACTATCTGCAGAGATTTCTAGAATTCTTTGTGAAAACCAATTAACTTCAGGTCATGTTACTAAATACTTTTCTAATGGGAAACACAACTGTGGAGCAGTACAAATTGATGTATTTTTCATGAGTGATCATTTTTCAGAATTTATTGTTCAGGTAGAATGTATACTTTTCTATGGAAGCATGATTTTGTTCTTTTTTAAAAATTAGAAATAAAATTGAACTGGAGTGTTACAATCTGATTTTAAATGTGTCCTTTGACATTTCTATATCTTCAAAAATATATAACATTTTTCATTTCACCTTCTACTTTAAAAGATGTAGGGATTATGGGATGAATAAATAAAATGGTTCCCAATTTATTATTTAGGTCATCTTGTGTATTCTGCTCTTTACACTTGTTTCAACTTATGTGTGATTGATCTTAGTGATATTTTAAAATCTAGCATGAAAAATAGTGTCATGGATGCCTTTAATTCATAAAAAGAAACAATATTTTAAAATAACCTTATTTGTTCTTCTACTAACCCCATTGTCATTCTTCATTAGTTATGAAACCTAGGGAGTTTAATGTTCAGGGACTCAGAATATTTTAATATATTTCCTTTCTTGAAATCATTTTAACATAAGTTAAAGAATGTTTATTTAGGATGGAGAGATCCTACTTTAGTGACAAAAAACAACAGAAAATCATGAACAATGAACATATGCCCACAAAATTCATTTTCTCAGATATTTCCATGTAAAATATATTTAAATATTAGGAAATATTCCATTCAAAACATCTTCTAATGAGCTGTAGAAATAGTATAGTCGAGAAGGCATTTGTTTTTATTTTTTTTTCTAATGACTGATTCAGGTTCAGTCCTCAGCACCCACAATATCTGGTCCTAAATTTTAGCAGTAATGATTCCTGACCACAAAGAGAGGGATAGGCAATCAGTATAGCTGGTGTAACACTCCAAGTCAACAAATGACAATTTTATTTTTGTTCTTTATTTTTTGGTTTTTGTTTCATGTTAATACTCAGCTATGATTAAGGACACATATTTGTGTTTGGAAATTAAGCCTGTGTTAACCAAAAAAAATTCAAGGCACATTATTTGTTTATTTTGTAAGTAATAGCTATATGTCTTTAACAGATATAAATAAGCTAATTGATATAAAAATTAAATGTATATATCATTAGTAATTATAGCTCAATGGTTGTCTATATATTAAACATAATTATTATTATGTTGTTAATCATTAACATAAATGATTAATAAAGTTTTTCAAATAAGGAAAAGGTAAACCGAAAGAAATTATTTCAGAAATTTCAGACTTTTGACAGTCACTTTTTTTGTTTAAATATAAATTATTACTGTTAGGTAATTATCTATGATAATATTTTGAATTACATTTGTATTTTAGTAGATTTTAACTTATAAATATGTTCTTTAATGCAAATTTACATTTTAGAAAATATAATCTAGGATACTAAAATGACATTGATTAAAATAGGAAATAGGGGACTGGAAAGATAATAGAGCAGACGGGGTGTTTACCTTGCATATGGCCAGCTAAAGTTTTCTGGTACCCTATTTATTTCCCCAAGTACTTACAGAAATGATCCCTGACCAAAGAGGTAGGAGTAAGTCCTGATTTTCATTAGGTGTGCCTCAAAATAAGCAAAAAAAAAAAGATAAAAAAAGAAAAGAACAACTACAATATTAAGAGAATAGTAGTAATTTGTTTAAATAAAATAAATATTTATTTAAATGTAAAATATAAATATACATGCATAAATATATACAACTTGTATTCAGACGGTTATAAAATTTGTTTTGGCTCTGTTGAGGTCTTCCCCTGTATTGTTCAGTGGACCTGGAGATAACTCCTCTAGATTTTCAAGCATTTGGCCTGGCAGGTCCATGCTAGAGTTGAGAATTCAGAGATATCAATGCCATATCACTAGATATTAGCAGGGCCAAGAGATTAGTAGTGCCAGAGATTTAATTTCCATGGACTCTCAGAAACCATGTGGTATTAGAATCTAGTATCTGGAGCAAGCAAGGCAGATATCTAACTTTGTTGGCATCTTTGACCTTTTAGTATTAAGTGATTTTCTTTTTTTTTGTGTGATTTTTTTTGGGGTCACACCCGGCAGTGCTCAGGGGTTACTCCTGGCTCCATGCTCAGAAATTGCTCCTGGCAGGCACGGGGGACCATATGGGGCACCGGTATTCGAACCAATGACCTTTTGCATGAAAGGCAAACGCCTTACCTCCATGCTATCTCCCGGGTCCCAAGTGATTTTCACAGATGTATATATGCATAAGGACTACATTGGTTGTGGGAATTTTGTACTGGTAAAGGGGGGTATTCTGTTTATCACTGAAATCCAACAACAAACATGCTTGTAATCATGGTGCTCATATAAAGATTTATATTAAAAAAAGATATGACTAATTTTATATTTTGGACTGGGGGTCATATCTGGTGGTGCTCAGTATCTGCACCTGTTTCAGTGGTGGTGGTCTGTTGTTTTAATTTAATATAAGGTCCTATGTTGAGGTGAGTTCTTCTCAGAACAGTGCCTTTACCCCTTCTGCTGGCAGCTCTGAAGGTGCAAGCTAACAGCATGAAAATAATTTCACAGGTAGTCTGTTAAAGTTTTATCAGAAACAGCTCTATTTATTCTATGGCCATATCTGCCATATGCATTTCCTCACATGGCTTCTATGCTCACCATATTCCAAGCAGCTTCCTCTATCCTGCTCTTCCTCTGGCTCTCTGCCTCTGTTTCTCTCCTCCCCCCTCTGCCCCAAGTCAAACTTCATTATTCTTTATTCCAAGCCTCAGACCTTCACAAGTGTGGTTGGGTCTCACCATTCAGGTGTGAAAACTGGAAATAAAAAGGGGATACTTTACTGTAGGGAGCCAGATTCTCCCTCACAGTCTTAGCATAAGTACAGTCATCTTGTAGCAAACTGCCATTTTCTAACAGGCCTGTCCTTTAGCTGAAATTGTGTACGTGCCAACTGGCCATGACTTGACATCAAAAGGACTATAAGGCCACATTCTTCTGGTTCAGGAAACTCAGACCTATAGATAGAGCATTTGGTGTGATAATAGGATGTTCCTCAGGAAACTTGTATTAAATTAACAGGCACATGCCAAACCTTTTGAAATGAATGATGACAAATGTATGCTTGACAAATGTTTGCATTGTCCCCTCCTCCCTTTGTGTAAAAACTATATAAGTCATGGCATTTCAAAAATAAATCGACGCCATAATCAGAATCCTTGGTGGTTCTTTTTTTTTTTTTCCACCCATTTCTTTTTTGGGCGCAGACCCATTCCACTACCGAGAATAAACTGAAGCTGCTGGCCGGCACAGGATACCACAGTGGCCAGTAGACCATACAGTGCGGAGAGCAAACCACATGGAAGCATAAAGTTCATTCCTTGGAATTACCTTTCTGGCACCGTTTACAAAAGATTCTGAGATTTAGAATGAAGCTAAGACATTGAAATTTGACCACTTAGTTCTTAATAAGGTTAATTAAGTAAATGCAAATAAATAAGTGAGGTTTAGATTTAAAATTTCAAACAAGCAATAAATCTATTCCTTATTGATATAGAAAGAAATACCAAAAATTATATTGAGTTATGAGAAAGTTTATTCCCCAAATCTAATAAAGTAGGATGTTGTTTTACTCCTGACACTTCTCAAAAATATACTAAGTTTTGAGAAAATACTTAGGAGGATGTCTTTGCTTTTTCTGTTCTTGTTCAGCAGTATGAAAATAGTTATAGATAGGAGAAAGTGCATATGGGGTGAAAATGTTTAGATAAAGGCATAAAGTCAGAAATATTCCCAGAACTGAAAAAATACATAGAAAAATTAGGGTTTCTAGTGAGTGAAAAAAAGGCATATTTGTTTTCTCCCTCATTTAGAGTGGTAGAAACTTTTAGAGTGTTCTTGCTTAAAGAATGCTCACAAAACAAATACATTGTCATAATTTAGCATCTTGTATTAAAAGAACATATCTACATTTTAGCAAGAGTTCCCTATATTTTCTTTCTTTCTTTTTTTCTTTTTCTTTTCTTTTTTTTTTTTTGGTCACACCCAGCATCACTCAGGGGTTACCCCTGGCACTATGCTCAGAAATCACTCCCAGCAGGCTCGAGGGACCATATGGGATGCCAGGATTTGAACCACCAACCTTCTACATGCAAGGCTAATGCTTTACCTCCATGCTCCCTATATTTTCTATTACATCTGTGTTAGTAAATACAATCTTAAAATAGTCCAGTTCTATGAGAATTTTGTGTAAAACATCTTTAACTAACACAATCATTTTTAATAAGCTATATTCAAAGAGCAGGATAAACTGAAATGATGCAAATGAAGTAAAAAATTGCAAAGAATCACGCAACATTCTTTGACAATGTATTTTTCACCATGTGGAAAGAGGAAAGTTGATAGCACTACAAACATTAAAATAAATAAAAATTTAACTTACAACAAACAAATGACTCTCATAGCTGCAATTAAATCATTTAGTGAATTGAAGAAAATACTCACTAGTAACTTGGACTTAATAAAAACATTCATTTTGTGAACAAGAGTAAAAGACCCAATAGTACTACAAACCAGAGAGATGAAATTGAGGATTGGAAAGCTGGAAAACAAATGAAGACACAGAATTACGAAAAAGCATCTATAATAAATGTCTCCTAAATAGAACAAAACAGAGCAGATGCACTTGAAAATGAAATTGTTAACATGGTGGAGAAAAAGACCTATTAAATGATGTGAAAGCTTAGGAAAGAGACCAAGATCAAAGCAATTAGATGAATCACAATAGAGAAAGAGAACAAAGATATTCCAGCATTAGAATTACTGTCATCTGTGATATAGACAGCCCAAAGGAATTAGCAAAAATTATCCATCCAAAATGGATAAAAATTTTCCCAGAAATAAAATTTCAAATATATCTGCAGAACAACAAAATACACCGTGTTCCAGAAACAACAGTTGCAGAACAATTTGCCCAAAGAAACAGCCTGGTAATGTGATTTAAATTGAAGAGCTAAGGATTGTATTGTCTGGCATATAGAGGAGAGACATGCATGTGAGGAAAATTCAGAATACTCTAGACTTTAAGATGAGAGATTATAGCATAATAGCCACTAGATGAAAGAAGTAAAGAAGGAAGGTTCTTTCTCAAGACATATAGATACTCAAGTAGAATATGATTTAACCTAAACATACAATACTGCCTTGCCTCTATTTCTTATAGCATTTTTGGTAAGCATTGATATTGAAACTTACATTTATAGTTAACATAATTGAAAAGGAGAATATGTCATGGATATACAAATGGAATAAAATATAGATAAGAAACTGAATTTTTGTCATTTGAAGCAAAATGGGAAGAACTTGAGAGAATATTTGAAGTCAAACTTGTCATTAAGATAAAAAATACAAATATTGATTTATTACACTTACGTGTTTCATATTAATAAAGAAAAGCACTGAATCAAACAAATACCAACACCAATGATCATGACCAGAAAACTGGATTTACCTGAAATGTTAAAGGTACAAGGATAAAAAAGAGGTGTAAGATAGCTTCAAGCTGTTCTCATAATTTTGCTTTTGCTGATGCTTGAAATATCTTGAAAGAAATTACACAGACTGAGCATTGCAAGCATAGTTCATTGTTTCTGTCAATTTTACATTATTATTTATCTTATATTTATTTACTTGATAGTAAATTATTTTTAATTTATTTTTGAGGGGTGGGCCATACCAGGTACCTCTCAGGACTTACTCCTGGCCATGTGCCCAGAAATTGCTCCAATCAGGCTCAGAGGACCATACGAGATACCAGGGATTGCATCCCAGATCAGCTACATACATGCAAGGCAAACTATCCTACTGCTGTGCTATCACTTTGTCCCCAAGAAATTCTTTATAAGAAAATTTATTCAGCACTGGTATGTGGTGGGCACTGGGATGAACAGCTAGCCAAAGACCCCCCCCCGGACTTCTCATTAGTCTGGGGGGCCAGATTCCCCCACACCAGAGGGGTCTTCATGGCCACATCTTGTAAGCTGGGCCTTGGGGGATGGTTTGGAGGTGGAGGGCAGCTCCACCCCCTATGCATTCACAAACTGCAGACAGTTGGCAAAGCAATATTCCCTTATCCATAACATCCCCTGCAGTACTGTCGTTTATTTATTTATAACTATGTTCAAAAGCACATGTACGCTAAGACAAATACCCTTTTTAACATTATCCAAAAATATTCTTGTCCTTGACTATAGAATAGAAAATGGAATACCCTATATAAGGAGGATTGCTCTCAACTAGATCTCTGAAATCAATGTTTATGTGAATGTTACTTTTTATAATGTTGGAAGTCCTCTCTGATTGCCAAGCCTTAACCTTAAACTATTCATCTATATAATGAATAGAGCCCTGCTTATACATTGCCCTTCCACACCCAGAGACCCTTATACTCCCCCATATCCCAACTCGGATTTGTTACCCCCCTTTATTTACTCCTTTTCCCCCTCAGTTCTTACCTTGATAGGCACCAAGTCTGACCTCCTTCCCTAACAAACCACTGTCCAGCTCCTCAATGAAAGACACCCTCTAGATACCCCTTCTTGTGTCTCAACAAGAAACCACAATCAACATGCCTGCTGACTCAAGCTTGTGACCCCTCTCACCCCCGTCAAACAATGGACTAATGCATGATACTGGAATCAGCTGCAGCAAAACTCTCAACTCAAGGACATTACAGGACTCTGAAATGTCGCAAATCATATCTTAAACTCTAAACCAAAATCTGTGATACGGAAAAGTGCCTTGGCTTCAAGTCCCCACAAGAGTATATCAGAAGACCTAATTGGGAGGTTTATATTGCCTACATAAGCTTAATGTCGTATTAATAATGCATCTTAAGTTATATACTCCTAAGCATACAGATAGCCTCCCCCATCACTTTCTATTTTCAAATACCTTTCTTTTCCATTTTTCCCTCAATTTATCTTTTTTTCCTTTAGCTCAGTTTCATCTATTTGTTCTATTTTTTATATATGCATATTTTCAGCTTGGGTGCTGCTTGGTACAAAAACCAAGAAACCGTCTTGTCTGGGATAAAAGCTCAAACCACACCACAGATACTGTATGTGAAGCCTGTCATCCTTACTCGGATTGCATCAGCAATAGAAAAGGACACCATACATTTTTGTATAGGTATAGTAAGTAAGGGGAAATCATGGACTAGACAGAAGATCTTATCTTCTAAGGATAAGAACTCACACTTTTTACACAAGGGTGCCTCCCATCCTGGACATATGTCATGTGGATACAACTCAGTCTCCACAAGATCGGACATTCTCTAATCCCAGATCCCAGACGTAGAACTGAAATAACTCCCTGCAACAACACCAGGAACGAAGCTCTTTTGGGAGATATACTTGTGCTAGTTTTAATAGGACAATGGGGACAGCGAGGAAATGTCAACTTGACCTAAGACCGGAGGTCCTATCACATCACCTAACACTAAGTGGAAATCAGAAGATGCATCGTCCTTTGAACTATGAAAAATAAGAGCACTAATTTCAGAAAACTGATTTTGACAACAGTGACTGGGCAGAACTTACTGGAGACCATTAAGGAAAACCCTACCCTAAGCTATAGTCCAGATCTCTTACAAAAATCAAGATTTCTTAGCACAGAGGCCCAATTCTGACAACAGAGACTGAGCAGAACCTTTGGAACCATGATTTCCTAAACTTTGGCATAGGAAACTAGCAAAACTTGGAGCACATGATACAGAAAACTGAACACATCAACAATGTTGGAACAACCTCTAAAACCTTAAAGACT
>PVKC010032962.1:0-14099 GCA_004027635.1 Crocidura indochinensis
TTTTTGACACTGTGGTTTGCACTACTGTTAATGTAGGGGTGCTATACATGTCTCTTTTACAGTAAACCCTTCTCTATTTTAACTGCACTCTCCACACTTTGTGGCAAGTTTCCTCCCATGGATATACTGGTCCTCCTAATGTTCATCGCTATTGTCTCTGGATATCATCTCACACTGTCTTTTTTTCCTTATTAAAGCATAGATGCTTGCTTAAAAAAAACACTTGAGATTATACAGCATTTGAACCCTTTTTTCTACTTTAAATACAAGAGCATAAAGTAATCTAATTAATTGATAATATATCAAGAATAAATACAGAACACTCATGTCTCCGTTTTCATTATTTGGGGGCCTATGTTTCACCTTGGAACAATTTGCCTGAGCCTTGACACTCCTCTCTCCCTTATGTGGTGCCACAAGATTGTCTTCCCTCCCTTTATCTCTGTCTTCCCTCACTATTCTGTATTTATCATCTCTCTTCCTATTTGGCCCATGCCCATGCCTAACATCAGACGAAATAGATTACAGAAAAGAACTAGCATCTCACAAACTAAAATTAAGAGTCTAGGAAGACTTAAGAGGAAAGGCTGCATTAGCTTTTCAAATGATTAATAATTTGGCTATAAACTAGCCAAATATCTATAATCCACATGTCATTCTACTAACTTCATTGGAAGCACTAAAATATACAATGAACTTGCAAGTGTAGTACCACTAACTCAAATTTCGTTCCATTTCCAACATATTGAAGCTTTGAAGTGTTTTTCTGGTTAAAGTATATCTCTCCCTAATAGAATGATGAGAAGAGATAGATCCCTATTTAACATCTATTCTATACAACCTCAGGACTGGGATTCTCATGACCATTGAACTTCCAAATCTTTGTCTGACTTAGGATAAATCACTTAACGTGATAATACTTCTTGCCCATATTTACAAATTACTGGTGCACTTCACTTCCAATGATTTATTATATGCCTTTCATATATTCAGGCATTTTCTTTTCCTCATAGTGTTGAAACTGTAAAGGAGTTGATATTCCCATGCAGTGATAAAATGTTCACTATGCTTAGGAAATTGAGTAAACTTCATTAGACTCTAAAAATTGGGTCCCCTGGGTTTTGATGTCACTAGTTATGTGACCTTGAACAGGAGACTCCACCATTAGAAGTTCCAGCTTTTCACATGGTTTTTCACTGAAAAAAAATTCCGATTTTTTGAAAAGATAAAATAAATACATAATCATACTGATGTACTTTCTAGAAAACAAAAAGAAAAAGTACTTTGACTTTATCCCTCTTGTGTTTTCCAATTTATACGTGCTGATTTATTTCATTTTGTAATTTTCTGCTTTCTTTTTCTCCCAAAGTGACAATAGTCATTATTTTTGGGGTAATGGCTGGTATCATTGGGATCATCCTCCTTATTGGATTCCTTGTTGGCCGGCTGAGGAAGGTGAGGACTTAGTCTTGAATTTTGTTGTAAACATTTGTCTGAACAGCATCAGGAATGTTTATTTCTTGAAGATCAATTTAGTTCAAAGAGAATGTTAAAACTGTAGAAAGTTCCAACTTTTTCAACTGTGCACATATAAGTTTCTGAGTTATTCCAAGATTATTTTTTTCATTTGCTTTCATTTCATAAAGGATTCCCATCTACCAATATATTCCCAATCTTTGAGTGAGTGCCTCAAAGATTTCTACCTAAGTTGTTCTACAATATTTTCATAAATATTTATATAATGGTCAAATTTATAATTATAACATATACTTTAGTTTGTTTATGAAAATATTTAAAATAGCATATTTATATATATTATTTGATTGTGTCATTGAGGTTTTTCCTAAAACAAATGTCTTAAGTTATATCTGTGAATAAACCAACCTGAGTGTTTTTTTTAACTCATTAAAACTAATTAAGTCAATGGGTAGGGCATATGACCTTACCTTAATCTTCTATTTAAGTGAGTATTTATGATGCTGTGATTAAAACAAGTATTTATGATGCTGTGATCATTCCAGGTCACAAAAAAAAAAAAAGGTGGGTTCTGGGGCCCGGGAGATAGCATGGAGGTAAGGCGTTTGCCTTTCGTGCAAAAGGCCATCGGTTCGAATCCCGGTGCCCCATATGGTCCCCCGTGCCTGCCAGGAGCAATTTCTGAGCATAGAGCCAGGAGTAACCCCTAAGCACTGCCGGGTGTGACCCAAAAAAAATAAAAAAAGGTGGGTTCTCATTCATCCTCTTTGTCCTCTCCATCCTGTCCTATTACAATGGAGAGAGGGGCCTCATCACTGACATAGGCTCAAATCCTAAGACTGATAGTGAATCCACATGAAGTTCCCTTTGCCTTTTTACTTTTCGAACTCATTCTTTTCAGAGACTTACAATGTCATCCAGAGTTATCAGTAATGATTATAATTACTTCATGCACAAATATTTTCTCTAAGAAATATTTAAAAAAAAAAAAACTCGGGCCACACTCAATGGCATTCAGGGCTTATTCCTGACTGTGCTCAGGGATCACTCCTCATAAGTCTGGAATACCAGGCAAAGCAAGTGCCTTGCCGTGGTACTATCTCTCTGGTCCCATTAAAAAGTTATCTTTTTAATGGAAGTAAAGTAAATGAGTAGTATCTTCTCTATTATGAGAAATTTTGTGAGACCAAGAGCATAAAAAGACTCCTTTGGACTGCAGTATAAATATTTGTGGCAACCATCTTGTGTTTGTACATATATGGCAAGTATGTTTTATGTTTTCATGCATGTTTTGAAGTATGTTTTGATTATCTAACATTTGACAAAGAAATACTTAGCAAAATTCAGAGAAAAACTCTAAGTATATTAAAGAATGTCTCAGATCAGAGGTCCTCCTTGTTATTTATATTTTTCCATTTTATTTTTTCCTTTCATTATAGCAGGGAAATATGACAAAGGCTATGCTTAAGATAAAAATTTGTTTATAAAAATATCAAATACTATTTATAAAAAAATACAAGTTAAATCAAAGTTTTTAAGCATCTGTGAAATCCCTTTTAAAATGAATTTTGAACCAAAGAAAACAAATTTTAACTTTAAAAAAAATTTTTTTTTTTTTTTTTTTTGGTTTTTGGGTCAGACCCGGCAGTGCTCAGGCTTTACTCCTGGCTCCGTGCTCAGAAATTGCTCCTGGCAGGCATGGGGGACCATATGGGGCACCGGAATTCAAACCGATGACCTTCCACATGAAAGACAAACACCTTACCTCCATGCTATCTCCCGGGCCCCAACTTTAAAGTTTTTTTTTTTTTTTTTTTTTTTTTGGTTTTTGGGCCACACCCAGTGACGCTCAGGGGTTACTCCTGGCTATGCGCTCAGAAGTCGCTCCTGGCAGGCACGGGGGACCATATGGGCACCGGGGGATCGAACCGTGGTCCGTCCAAGGCTAGTGCGGTAAGGCAGGCACCTTACCTGCAGCGCCACTGCCCGGCTAAAGTTTTTTTTAATTTGAGACATTTTATGTATAGTGTCCTAAGTTTTAAAAATTGACATTATTATTTTTAATTTTTATTAATAGAAAACTTCCTTTGATGTACAACCACCAAATTTACATGAGATGGGTGTTCCTTTAAGTTCTGTAGAAACAGAAAATCCAGGTTGGTTCTAACAATCTTACTGCTTCTTGAATTCTTGGAAAATAAATTAATTAATGAGCTACTCCCTTCTGAATCAAAAGGAGTACATTCAATTAGATTCAATTTTACTCCATTTCATTAATCATGCCTCTGTCCTGTTTGTAAAGTGAACATATGCCCAGAGCATAGTAAATTTCTCCTTTAATTAAAATAATTTCTTCTTTAAAAATAAAATAAACACTAAAAAGCAAACACCAATTCCAAAATTTTTGTGCACTTATTTTCCAAATTGCAATATTACATATTTGAGATGCTGCAGTAGGTATGGTTTAGCCATCTCATATCTGGACCTATACTTGCATTTTATTTATTTAGATATATGTTTTGGTTTGGAGGCTAAACCCAACTCAGGGGTTACTCCTGGCTCTAACTCGGGAATTACTCCTAGCAGGCTCAGGGGAGCCAGATGGAATGCTGGGAATTAACCTGGATCAGCTGCCTACAAAGCAAATGACTTCATGCTGTTCCATCTCTCCAGCCCCATACTCCAACAAGTATTAGTGTGTAATGTAAAGAAAGCTACAAATAGGGCAATAACGACCAATTAATATGGATACAATGATAGTCAACCTAATGGAATAACTTAAGGCTCACATGTATTAAAACAAGGAAACCAACACCTAAAATTAGTCAGTGGCTCTAAGTAAGCACCCATACCAGTGAATCGCTGTAAATATTTCAGGTTCCATTATCAAGTTAACCTTCTGTATGTCTAACCAGTCAACTTCACTGTTTTACATGCGGTTGACAAGTGCCAAGCAGATACAGGTTATGTGAGAAAATATAAGGTATATTTGGTTTAATACAAGTCCATATTTTCTCCTTCTATTTGTTTTGTTTTGTTTTATTTTGTTTTGAGACCACATACAGTGATGCCTACAGGCTGTTCCTAGCTCTATGCTCATGTTTAGCTTCTCATTGTGTTCAGGGAATCAGGCAGTGCTGGGTTGGAACCCAGGTCTCCTGCATGCATAGTCAATTGAACTCCAGCCAATTGAGCTTTCTCTAGCCTCTACAGAATTTTTATTTGTTTTTTTTGTTTAGTTTTTCTTTTAAAACATTAATCATGACTAACCTTAAAAAGTTAGTTTTACTTCAAAAACCATTGTAGACAGTTACGTAAACTCTAAAAACTCTGGAGGCTTGTGTCAGCCTCAGAACTTAGTAGTAGGTGGTTTCTATTTTTCATGAAATACCTAAGCATTTAATTCATTACTGCCTCTTGTACAACACCCCAAATTGAGTACATTGTTTCCATGAAAATACCTCAAGCATGTCGGTAGAGAGCTGCTTCCTCCACAAACAAGTCTCAGAGGACTGGGTTCTCTTGCTCAAGCTAAATAAACTTGATTTTACCAGTGGTTCTATTTAGAGGAAAGCCTCAAGTCACTTTGTAGAAGATAACCATTGTATTCAAGGGTATTACCTAAGAATGTCTAGCTCTGAAAATTCATTTTACATATGGATTTTCTTTTGAATTTTAATACAATTGTCTCATGCTGCTTTTATTTTTTTCTCTGTGTATTCCTACAGTAGAGTAATCAATGAGAATCTGCTCTTCAAATTGAAGTTTGGAAGAATTCAAAGACAGAAGATATTTATCAAGTGAATGATCTTATTTTGGACATACCTATAAATTAGTACTTAGCTTAGTTGTTTAATACTAAGATGAAGGTGCCTTTATACATCGTATTTCCAAATGAAGAGCAAATATTTTCTTTTATGCTTGTTTTGTATGTGTTAGCATAAGTTCTAGAATGGATTCAGATGTAATTTTGATCCAAACTTTAGTGAATTTCATCTGCACTTCTTCAAAACAGACTTAGTCTATTCTATCGAATCTTAGTAAGTGCAAGACAATGATGGATTTATAATTAAAAGAAATTTTAAGTTTTATCTTTTCAAATGAGGCATCTAGTTTAATTGTTTTAAGTAAATTGAAGGGGGCACTAAACCTATAATTTCCTTATTAATGAATAGCCAATATAGGATATTACACTAATAATGATGGCTTTTAGTTTCTACTTTAAGATGCTTTATCTACATACAGGCATCGATATAGACTAGATAGACTGGATGGATGGATGGATGGATGGATGGATGGATGGATGGATGGATGGATGGATGGATGGATGGATGGATGGATGGATGGATGGATGGATGGATGGATGGATGGATGGATGGATGGGTGGATAGATGGATGGGTGGGTGGATAGATGGATGGATGGTAGGTAGGTAGATAGATAGATAGATGGATGGATAGATAGATAGATAGTTATGATACCACAGTTCATCCATTTTCATATAAATTAACAACACAAAGGAGTTTTCTTTGCATTCAAAGGTGAAGAGTGGATCAGAGTGATAGCACAGTGGGGAGAGCATTTGCCTTGCATGTGGCCCATTCAGGAATAACCCCTGAGCACTACTGATGTGGCCCAAAAATCACACACACACAAAGTTGAAGAATAATATATGCATTAGTGGCCTATTTCCAATTATTGTTTGATTATAATAAGGTATTAACTTTTCAGGGAATTGACTCATGCATTGTACACACTAGAAGAGTTGTTTATGTATTTGTGTAAGTGATCAGAGTATTTCAGGAAAGGACAGAATTAATGAATTTTCCTTGAAGAACTCAATAACTACAAATACAATAAGCCAGGCAAGCTTGGCGGCCAGGTGAACATTGTGGCAGGTTGTGCCACATTTTCAATTAAATTCTTCCACCTCTCTGGTCCAGTTTCTCTCTTTTTAATAAAGATTTTGAAATTTATATATATATCGCTTTACACTTGTCACTCAGTTATAGTGAAATGTAAAAAGTAATTAAAAACAAATATATAGTGTCTAGTGATCTACTATTCCCATACTAATAAAAAATATTTCCACTGGGGTTTGGTAAGTAAATATGTATGTATTGGTTCTGGTGACCAAATATATTTTTAATAAATTAAAAAATCTAAATCGTCACCTATCAAAGAATGTTCTTGAACCAAGTTGACTACTGAACATCAAACATAAGAATTGTTTCTTTCTGCTGGCACATAGTTTTAAAATAGGCTTAATAGTGTTATTGGGTTAATTTAATAAACTAAATTACCAAACATCACAGCAATTTCAAATGCATCTTTTCTCACTAAAACCAAAATGCTGAAAAAGGGGACAACAGGAGACCAATATTTGTCCAAAAAGTCAAATCAAAAAGCAATAATAATCAGAACAGCAGTCATATCCATCAGAACTAAAGAATTCAGAGAATTATTAACATCTGAATCGCTTTATCATCCTTGAACTTTGCTAGTCAATTTTTCTATTCATCTACCTATAGACTTCTATCACTTAAGTCATGAAATAAATTATCTTTATTCTCACCACATATTTATCATTAAAGGAGCATGAGCTGGTTATAAGGAAGTGTTACCTAAGAAATGAACAGGAGGGTGGGGGCAGAGAGTGAGCCATAAGGCATCTACCTTGCACGCACTAGCCTAGGACGGATCGAGGTTCGATCACCCCTCATCCCATATGGTCCCCCAAGCCAGGAGCGATTTCTGAGCTCATAGCCTGGAGTAGCCATAACCCTTGAGCGTCACCAGGTGTGGCCCAAAAACCAAAAAAAAATTAAAAAGAAAGAAAGAAATGAACAGGAGTTCATAAATAGTTCATGTTGAATTTCTTAAAACTGGGAACTGGAGTGAAGCTTATTAGAAAACTATATTATTCAGGGTCAGGAGGATGGTGCAGCAGGCCTACCAGGTTCAATCCCTGGCACTATATTTGGTCCCTGAACATAGAACTATGCAATACTGGGTACCCCCAAACCAAACAAATGAAAAAATAAAAAATAAGAGAACTGCATCTTCAGACCTGACATTTGCTTATGTAGTTATTAACAATGGTCGCATGATATAGAGAATAAAGGTAAGTAGGAAAAACAAAGAAAAATAATTACCGGTAATGTCCATGGGATGCGGCTATTATATTTTTATTTATTTTGTTATTGGTGCACACTAGACAGTGCTCAAGTTTTTCCACTGAGGAAAAACATGACATAACTGAAATAAAGTAACAGCAATAGAGATATTTATATGGTGTCTTAGATTTCTTCCAGGAAGCACCAGTTCAGGTATCAGTTCCAATTCTATCCTTTGGGCGGAGCAATGACGCAACAGTAGGGCATTTGCCTTGCATGCGGCCAACACAGGATGGACCCTGGTTTGATACCCAATGTCCCATATGGTCCCCCCAAGCCAGGAGTGATTTCTGAGTGCATAACCAGGAATAACCCCTGAACATCACCAGGTGTGGCCCAAAAAATAAAAAAAATAAAGAAAATCGAATTCTATCCTTTAGGGACTGTTGTTGAAGAGGGATTTAAAGGAACAAAAGAGAATCGAGAAAGAAACAAAACAAGACAGGATATCAGAGTATGTTGACTTTTAGTCAAGCTGAAATTAATTGTTCTGGAAGGAAGAAAAGCAAATACTTATCTTGGTCTAGTTCTTAGAGAAAGCCTTCTCTATCTAGAGATTGGTTCTAGCCAGCCAGTAAATGTTTCATTTAAGAGGTTAGTAAACTGGGGTTGTAGCAACCCCAGTTGCTACAACTGGGTTGTAACACACTACAGGTTTGCCTTGTATGTAGCTGCCCCAGGGTTCAATTCCTGGCATTCCAAATGGTCCACCAAGCCTGCCAGGAGTGACTTCTGAGTGCTACCAGGTGACCTCTTCCCTCCTTCTTCACCCCCCCACCCCTGGCCAAAAAAAAAAAAAAAAAAAGCTTAGTAAACTAGAACCCAGGTAAAGGTAGATCAAATCAGTAGCCTAAATATCACATTTTACACATGCAATTGAGGAATTATTTTGGTTATCCAAAGCATTTATTTACCAACCAGCAATTTTTTAAAAAAGTAAAAACAGATTTTACTTTGATATACTAAGAAATAAGAGGGAGAGGGGAGAGAGAGAGAGAGAGAGAGAGAGAGAGAGGGGGGGGGGGAAATGAGTAACATGTTCAAGAGAGAACATGGATTTCTCCAAAGGCAGAAAGACTTGGTACACAGTCTAGAATGAAGTATGAAAATAGGAAAGTTCACATCTTAAGAGGAACTATATGGGCCACATGTACTGTGTACCATGTACCCAGGGAACACATGTGTCAACCAGTCAGTCATTTTATTACAAGGCACTACTAAGAGCTAAATGTTATCTGAGCAAAACTAAATGCAAAATTTTCCTGTTTTGGTGTCTGCCTAGCTCTTTATATCCATGCCTTTATCTCTGTTCTGCTGAAACATGTTCACTGGTAACTAATGAGCTCTCTTCAGCCTCTACAGTTATAGGTCCTTATAATCTTCCCAGCATTGATACATATTTTGTAGCATTCAGTGTGCTCTGAATTTCTGTGACTAACCTGTGTTCACAGAAAAGAAGAATTTTTATATTTTTTCATCAGTCCTAAGAGATCTTATAAAACTTGTTTCTTTTTTTTTTTTTTTTTTTTTGGTTTTTGGGCCACACCCGGCTGTGCTCAGGGGTTACTCCTGACTGTCTGCTCAGAAATAGCTCCTGGCAGGCTCGGGGAACCATATGGGGCACCGGGATTCGAACCAACCACCTTTAGTCCTGGAACGGCTGCTTGCAAGGCAAACACTGCTGTGTTATCTCCCCAGGTTCCAAAACTTGTTTCTTATTTCAAGATTTTTTTCTTAATATTTAAGATTTTATTGTTTGTAATGATAACATAAAAGTTTAGTCTATCATGGGAGCATGGGGTAGTAAAAGAATTAAGGCTGGAGAGACAGAACAGCAGGTAAGATGTTTACCTAGCACATGGCCCACCAAAGTTCAATCCCTAGCATCAATCCCATATGGTTTCCTGAGCATGACTGGGAGTAATTCCTGAGTACAGAACCAGGAGTGACACCTAAGTATTGCTGGGTGAAACCCAAAAATCTTAAAAAATAGAGAGAATCTATATTGGAGTCAAGGTTTGATTCTTTGCCTTTTATTCACATAACTTCATTTTTCTTATCTGTCATATGAGATGAGAATAACTACCTTGCAGATCTTGCTTTAGATGTATCTGAAAATTTAGCAAATAGTGTGTCCATAGCATGTTGGCTTGTCAGTTAGGATCATAACTGAAGAATAGGGAGGAACAAGAAATAAACAATTCTCACAAACTTTGAGAGCTGGGTTGTTGCCTAACAAACATATTAACAAAGGGCCTTCCCCTACCTTAACTATTCAGTAGAAATTAATATACATGCTTTTTGTAAAATGGTAACAAAATGCATGTCCTCTGTTGATCTCTGTAATTTTCATGTACAATGCCCAAGACTTACTATGACTAATAAAATAAGTAGTTGCTGGAGAGAGAGCTCAGAGTGCTGAAGTGCTTACTTCTGTGAGCTGGAGTTCTGTGTTTGATTCCCTACCCTGCCCCACTCCTCAATCCTTACAAAACTCAGAGTGCCCTCTGAGCATGACAGGGCTTGTCTCAAAAACCATCAATAATTTAAAAAAAAATAGGTATACAAAAAAGGTATAAACTAATAGAGGTTCTATTAAAAAAAAAGGCAGAGCATCAAGGCCTTGGAGATAAAGCTGTTGTTGTCCCTCTAAAATAGACTTTAAAATAACTTATTAACTGATGCAAGAAATTATATGCCAAAATGAAGAGTTTCGGAAGAAAACTGTTAACTGATTTTCAAAGCACATAGAAACCACACAAACAAGATAATTAGCTCAAATTGTTTACTCACTATATAGACTAAATAACCTAATGGTCTTGGCAAAATAACATATTGATTTTAGTTCAATAATATAGTATTCTTGGTGAGCTTCCGGGCTTCCCACTCATTAAGGAACTCTTTCTCCTTCTGGGAGCCAGGGAGTTTTTGCCAGCATGGGGAATGGCAGGCTGCCATGCCAAAGGCCTTTCTACCAAGCTTAGGAGGGCTGCAGGGCTTGGGCCACCTCAGTAGCCTTCTATCTCCTTCCTCCCAGACTCCAGGGGGCTATCCAGATGGTGCCAGGGAGGAGTTTAAAGGAGACCCCAGGTTTTCCCCAACCCCCACACAGCACAAGAGGGGCTAGTTTCAGAAAGTCGGAAGTAACTTTCCTTCCCCCCAGTGTCCATTCTGAAACTGAGCAGAGTCGTAAAGTATAGTTAGGATATCATTGGACAAATCTTTTTGTCATATACAGAATGTCTATGCTGTATACTTTCCTTACCCTCTTGGCTCACCACCCAGACACTTATTTTTATTTTTAGTCCTTTACTTCCTCATCCCTACAGTCTATTACCCCACATTTAACCATTTTTACCCTCAGTTCTTGGCTCCTCAGGAAGCACAACATTATCCTCAAGCCAGCTGCCAACCAGCTCCCAAGTTGAAGGAATAGACTCTCGGCCTAAGAAGAAACCAATACTCTGTTCCGATTTATCTATTCTCAGTGGCCTCCTATCCTCCACCTTCCTTCACTATGTAACTGTGGTTGCTACCATACTAGGTTTATGAGAAGTCCCCACTCAAAGACATTTCCTAATATGGGACTGCTGGGAGCCATTTTGCAGACTCCAGAAGGCCAAATCCCAGACCAAATTGGTGTCCTGAATTCAACACCCTCTCCCGACTATTTCTAATGACATAAAAGGGACATGTATATCTACTTTGAATATTTTAGATGTATTCCATTAACCACTATAACTCTTATTGAATATCCACAGTGACCTTTTTTTTTCTTCGTGATTGGTTCAATAAGGAATTCTGGTAGAAGAGTCTTTCACTTTAGAATTCATGTTAGAACCAAGTTAAGGGGATTGTTGGACTTGTTCCCTCAGCCCCAGAGACACCAATAATATCTTGTGGCATTGTTCCTCTTTTGCATAGGCACATTAAAATGGAAAAATATTACAAATGCAAACAAGTTATTTATCTAATAGATAGGAACACATATTTTGTAATGCAGTTTGGCCTTATACCCTGAACATTGGCATAATTACTTGACTCAGACCTCAGAAGAATGGGCATTGCCCATACATAAACCCCTGAATCATTGACCATCTACGGAAATGACCAAAATTGTCTATAACACCACCAGGAAGCAAACCTCTGCCAGGGAAGACCCTACCGCTACCCTGGCATTGGCTTACTCCAAAGAGTGTTCTCTTAACATCCATTCAACTCAGCAATAGCAACAACCTGCTTGCAAAGCAAGATGGTCCGCATCTAATTGTGAGGTGAAACTAGAGGACGCTCCAAATCATCCTAACTTCGATGAAGGAAATGCACAAAAATCAGAATCTTTAACTACAGAAATTTGACACCAACAACAGCTAACGTGTGAAAAAAATTCACCAGGACCACAGAGAAGGACTCAGGGGTTGGACAACCTATTATGACTAGAACCCAGAGTCAGTCTTACACCAGGAAACTTCAGAGATAAGATCTCCTTGTATTTAAGCCAAAGCTATTTTTTATTTCCATTTCTCCCATATTTTGCTGGGCCTATGCAAACAACAATTGCCACGCTCACACTGTTCTTACTGTTTTTTTTTAACTCATCCTTAGAAAAAAAAAGGGGGGCTTACCAAACTTTCTGCTGATGCTTTAATGAATTCATTGTGATTCAATAATTTTCAAAAATATTCTTGCTACTGAACTTTTTCTTCTTTCCTTTCTCTTAAATCTCTTTAGTTTTTCTTTCAATTTTCTATTTTTTAAATATAATTTTTATTTTGATCATAGTGGCTTACATATTGTTGACAATAATATTTTAGGTACATATTAACATAATATCAGGGGGATGCCCATCACCAAATTATCCTCCAGACACCTCCGCTCCCATCCTACTTCCCATATCCCCATCCCTCACCCCCAGGGCTGCTAGAATATGTAGTCCCTCTGAGCCTCGCTTACTACTTAGTGGTCCTACACCTGTTTTGGTCTTGGTACCTCCCTTGTTTCCTCCTCTAACTGGGAGGCGGTACTAGATAGTTCCAATTATATGGTTTTGTTTGAAGAAGAGAAAAGTGATAAACTGAGGTAAAAAGCAAATACATTGAAGATGGGCAGAGTCCTTTTAGAGGCTCTCATCATTGGTTTGAGAGATGAAGGGGAAAAAGAAGGTGAAACACCTCAACAGTACAAAAAGAAGTGTCAAATAAAATATCTAGTGAGCACTCCAACAATAAAGATAAGCACCTCATAAAAGCCATGATCTTGAGATAAAAAACATGGCATAGCACCCTGCCTGGAGTCGGGTCGGGAGTCCCAGGGGGTCTGATGTGGGGCCGCTGAGGAACGCGAGGGTCTGGTGCCCACGTGGGGAGGTGGCTGGGTGGCGGACACATTCACTCTGCCTGGAGTCGAGTTGGGGGATCCATGGGGGTCTGTCGAGGGGCTCTTGTGGAACACGGGAGTCCGGTGCCCACGTGGGGAGGAGGCCGGGTGGCGGGTGCACTCACCCTGCCTGGAGTTGGGTCGGGGGTCCAATTTTCTATTGTTTTTAAATCACGTTGCTTTTGGTCTTCCTAAAACAAATGTATTGTGATCAGTTATGTCAACTATGTAATGCATTTTCTTTAAATAAATTAAAAACGAAGAAAAAATAATATAGTATTCTTGGTTGAGATGGAATTGAAAAATTGAGGCAGGGAAGGGGAGGGAAACTCTTTAAACTGAAAAGCAGAAAAGTAAAAGCATATAATATGTGAGAATGCATCTCAGGATACGTGAGAATGCATCTCACAGAGATATGGTCTAACACATAGGCAACAGAAATTCTCAGAGTTGGAGCTTACAATGGGAAGAAGTGATATCTGAATATATAACCACCGGGGCCCGGGAGATAGCATGGAGGTAAGGCGATTGCCTTTCATGCAAAAGGTCATCAGTTCGAATCCCGGTGCCCCATATAGTCCCCCGTGCCTGCCAGGAGCAATTTCTGAGCATGGAGCCAGGAGTAACCCCTGAGTACCGGGTGTGACCCAAAAACCAAAAAAAAAAAAAAAAAAAAAAAAAAAAAAAAAAAAAAAAGAAGAAGAATATATAACCACTGAGAATGTCCAAACTTTCAAGAAACATCAGTTTACACTATCTTGAGGTGCTACATAGATGGGAAGAAGAAAAAGTACACTTGTAAAAAGATTAAAAGCAACAAAAATCTGGGGTCAGAGCGGTGGTGTAAGTGGTAGGGCATCTGCCTTGCACATGCTAACCTAGGATGGACCTTGGTTTGATGCCCGGCTTCCTATATGATCCTACAAGCCATGAATAATTTCTGAGTGGATAGCCAGGATTAAACCCCTGAGCATCACCAGGTGTGGCCCAAAAGTCGAAAGAAAGAAAGAAAGAAAGAAAGAAAGAAAGAAAGAAAGAAAGAAAGAAAGAAAGAAAGAAAGAAAGAAAGAAAG
>PVKC010032963.1:0-14107 GCA_004027635.1 Crocidura indochinensis
CTTATTTTGGGACACACCCGGTGATGCTCAGGGGTTACTCCTAGTTCTGCACTCAGACATCACTCCTGGTTTGGGGAACCATATGGGACATCAGGGGATCGAACTGTGGTCTGTCCTGGGTCAGCCGTGTGCAAGGAAAATAACCTACCATTGCACCATTGCTCCAGCCTGTTTTTCACCTATTAAAGTACACATTGTCTGCTTTCAAGTTTTGTTAATTATAAAAATATTTCACAAAAACCTATGTACAGGTTTTGTGTGAACCTGAATTTTCAGTTGAACTGGAAAAATATCAACAATAATAATTTCTGGATTATGTGTTTAGACTGTATAATTATGTGAGAATTCACAAAATATAAAGGACTGATTCTAACCTGTAGATAGAGAGATTTTTCTCCCTGTATATGTTTATAACTTGTAGATACAAGATATATAACTTTTAGATATATATAACTTGTAGATATATTTAATTCTATCTATATATCTAATTCTAATTTGTAGATATAGATGACTGATTAGTGGTTACTAGAGGAATTAATAAATGGGTAAAATAATCAAATATATAAACTTCCCATTATGAATAAATAAGACCTAGGGATTCCATATTTAGCATGTGGACTATTGGTAATATTATGGTAATCATATTACATTATAACTATGTATTGAACTATACTTCATAAGGCTATATGCCAATTATATTTCATAAGGCTAATATGTCATATGCCAATTATATCACAATACATTATTTTGTTATATGGAAAATTTATGCAAGTATTCAAATATTCAGTTTGGAAAATCATGTCTTTTCAGCCTGCTAAAACTTTAAAAAGAAGTAACTATTGAACTAGAGAGATAGTAGAGAAATAAATATGTATGCCTTGCATGTAGTCAACATGTGCTCAATCCCAGGAATCACAAGTGAAATACTGGAGGCCACCTGATTCCCAGTTGGTGTAACTGTGCAGGGACTGTCACAGTGGTCAGGGTAACTTTTAATTATAGGAGCCTGAGCTGTACCACAGCCTTAGGCCATTGCTCAGAACCTCAGTTCAGTTGGCTAAAATAAAATAGGATTTGTACCTGGGATTCCTGAGAACCTCTTGGGAGGAACTTCAAATTAAGTGAAAAATAAAAATAAAATAAACTATTAGAAAGGGTGTCTTATTGATATTTTCATAGCTATATTTTTTATAGCAGAAGTATACATATATGTTTGTATTTATATATAGTTTTCTAAATCCCAATGGGAATATTCTTTTCATGTTGCGCATTAGTCATGTATCTAGGTATCTGAGATATAGCAAATATGAAGCTTATTCATATTGTCCCTTTCTTATGCCATGCAGGTGAAAATAAGATATGTTTTTCAAAAAATTTTCCAACTATACAATTTGTACTTAGTCAAACTATAAAATTGTATTTAGTTTAAATCTAAATTTAGATTAATTTTAGTCATATAGTTTCTGCTGAGCATTATTTTTTTCATTTTGGTTTTTGTACTGTCTTTTTCCCTTTAGTTATCCTTCAAGTAGAAGAAAGAATTGACCTTTGATTACCCACCACTGAGATCTGCAAGGAGGGAGTAGTGTTAATGATCATTTTCATCCCCTAATGGTTTAGAGGTGCCTGGAGCATGAATCAAACTATCAAAAGAGGAAATGGTTTTTCCTAATGGCTTTCTCTCCAGAAAGCTAAGGTAGATTTAACAAAAAAGATGCCAATAGTTTGATTTGCCAAGGTCCATGCAAAAATGTCCACAAATTGCATTGCAACTCAACAGGAACACTGCTCTGTTCAAGTCATAGCATTCAGCCTGAGATAACCTTTGAACTAACCTGAATTCATTAAGTTCTTTATTTAATAATCTAGCCTCTTTTTATTTCCTTCTCTGTAGCCATATTTTTGCCAAAACATATTTTGGCAAGATTATTAATATTTTTAAATAAGTAGGATATAGTTTTCTATGAACTTGAGCATTTTTTAAAACTTCAAATATAATTCTTTTCAGGAGGACAAGAGTTTTAACTTAATTAGGGTGAGGACTACCTGGTTTGATCTTCAGTTTGTGTTTAGAGTTAAAATTCTGGGTAGGGTCAAATAAATGCTGCACTGATAACCACACATGCCTTAATCCCAGCTATTTTCCTATCAAATGCATAGATTGTGTTCCTGACATAAGAGCTGGTCTAGGATAGAATCTCATTCTCTCCAATGAGGAAGAAACAATAAACATAAAACATATATAACTAATTAGTTTGTTCAACATTAAAGTTACATAGTTCTGTTAATTCTTTTTTTTTTTTTTTTTTTTTTTTTTTTTTTTTTTTTGGTTTTTGGGTCACACCCGGCAGCGCTCAGGGGTTACTCCTGGCTCCATGCTCAGAAATTGCTCCTGGCAGGCACTGGGGACCATATGGGGCACCGGGATTCGAACCGATGACCTTTTGCATGAAAGGCAAACGCCTTACCTCCATGCTATCTCCCGGGCCCCTAATTCTAAAAACCATACTGAGAGTTTCAAATAATAATAGTGCTGATACTTATGAGTGTCACATGTATTTATCAAGAATAGGAAACTGTGAAGTAATGTTGTGGGCAGGATTATTGAACCAGGCTTGGAACACATTGATGGGGCAATGCCAGGCAGGAACACTGGGCAAGCCACATGTCCACAGGAACTGCGTTGCCTGCACTCCATGAGAGACTGTGTGGAAGCTAAGGGGGCCAGTGCTTGGGCCTACTGGAGTCAGTTAACAAGAGGGTCCTGACTCAGAAAGAAAATAGATGACAATAGAAAATAGATAAACTCAATAGAAAAAAATGTAAGAATAATTGGAATTCAGAGACCCAGCAAGAAAACTCCATGAAGAATTAACAGTTAAGGACATTCTACCTGAGAAGGTCCTACAGCTAAAGAGTGCATGCAACAACATCCTGGATGCCTGAAGAGCACCAACTAAAAGAGATTCAAAGAAAAGTACCCCAAGATCACAATGATGAAAGCATAAAGGATAGAATGCTGAAAGCAGCAAGATCAAAAAGGGAAATTACTTATGAAGAAGTATTCTTACTATTACAGCAGATATATCACAAGCAACACTCCCCCCATAGGAAGGCAGTGAGATATGGTGACAAACTAAATGAAATAAGTTCTTTGAAAGAATACTTCACCCATCCATCCTTTTATTCAAATTTAAAGGAAAGATACACAGCTTTATGGATAAACAACAGTTCAGGAACTATACAGACATGAAATCAACCAAAAAAGGAGAACTGAAGGGTCTATATTAAAACAAGGTAGACAAACAAACACAGCAAACTCCTACAAAAAGATGACACTAAATCCCATGGAAATCTTTCTTAATGTCAATGGACTAAACACACAGTTAAGAGAATCAAAGTGGCAAAATGGCTGAAAAAATGAATCCAACCTTATTATGCCTTCAAGAAATACATTGGAATAATAAGAGATAACATAGAATCAAAGTCAAAGGTTGGAGGACAGTCATTCAAGCATACAGCACTATTAGGTTACACCTTATTTTTTTTAAACCATACACAAAGATTATCCCTGGTTCCTTTGTATGTTTGTTTACAACTTGTATTTACTCCGAAACAGAGATTTCTTACTTGTAAACCTGAGTGGGCTGGCTCAGGATAGCCTGATCTATCTGTTCTTACTGCCCCACCAAGGGGTGGCCTTTGTACTCTAAAATGGCAGTTCTGGCATGCAGCTTGTGTTCCATAAGAGGTAGAAGACTGCCAGACTGCACACGTTTCATCCGCAGCAGCCTGGTTTGAATGATTTCATGTGAGACCCTGATTCAGACTTTTCACCTGGAGTTGAAGATACGGTGCATGGGTGATTTTACACAACACTTCTAAAAAGGCTAGAGTGGCTATAGAGGACATAGACTTTAGGGTTTAAGAAGAGATGGGTGACCAAACAGTTGTAAGATTACTAAGTAGTAAGCTAGGCACAGAGGGGATCACTCATTCTAGCAGCCCCTGGGGTGAGGGTGGAGGATATTGGAGGCAGGTTGGGAATGGAGGTGGAGGGAGGACAATTAGGTGATGGGAATCCCCCTGATTCAATGTTAATACATACCTAAAATATTAGTGTGAATGATATGTAACCCAATACGATTCAAATAAAAATTATATTAAAAAAGAGATGGGCATTACTTAATAACGGAGGGATGCATACACCTTGAAGATGTCACATATATGCACCAATGAGTGTGCAGCAAAATATTAAAAACTGCTGATAAAGTTAAAGAAAGACATTAATGGTAGCACAACAATAGTTTGAGACCTCAACACCATCTTGTCGCCCTTAATAGGTCAACCAGGCTAAAATCTCACAAGTATATATTACTCTGAAGGAATAAATGGAAGAGAGGGACTATTTATTTCCTGAAAGCTCTAATGCATATGGGACATTCTCCAAGGATAGTCCACATGTTTAGCCAAAAACACACCTCTATGAAATCAACATAGTCAAGGCCATTTGCCTCAAGCCCCTGGCAAACATTATACTAAAAGGGTGAAAAACTAAAAGCCTTTCCTAAAGATCTGACACAAGACAAGGTTTTCTTTCTTACCACTTCTATTTAATATAGTACTGGAAGTACTTGACATAGCAACCAGGCAAGAAAAAGATATCAAGGAACCAAAAACAAAAAAACAAACAAACAAAAAAAAGATATCAAGGAAATCAATATAGGAAAGAAAGAAGTCAAGCTCTTACTGTTTACAGATGATATGACACTATATTTAGAAAAATCTTAAGCACCCTTCTAAAAGGCATCTACAACAGATTTGAATACTAAAGTGGCAGTCTCTAAAATTAACTTGCAAAAATCCATGACATTTCTATGTACAAATAATGATAGAGAAGCAAGTGTCATTTAAAAAAATTCCATTCACAATTATGTCTCTGAAAATCAAGTACTTCAGAGTCAACTTAACAGAAGAGGTAAAAACCAATACAAGGACAAGTACAAAACTCTGCTTCAAGAAATAAGAGAGAACACAATGAAATGGAGATATATACCCTGCTCATGATTTGGGAGGATAAATATCATTAAAATGACAATCCTTCCTAAAGCATTGTACAGATTTAATGCAATCTTTATAAGACTATTCATGACATTTTTTTAAAGAAGTGGATCAAACACTCCTTTAATTAATATGGAGCATTAAACATCCACAGTAGCGAAAGCAATCTTTTGGAAAAAGAAGATGGGAAGCATCACTTCCCCAAATTTAAACTATATTATAAACTAGTGATCATTAAAGCAGCATGGTTTTGGAATACCATAGAGAAAAATATAGTCAAAACACTATGATATTGAGACTAAAGGCATCTTCAAAAGGGAAACACCACTGTCCACCCAAATGGTAGTAGATATAAACAGATGGGATCATATTAAACTGAAAAGCTTTGCAATTCACAGTAAACAGTGACTAAAATACAAGGCTTCCCACAGATTGGGAAAAACTTCATCAAATATGCAACTGCTAAGGGGATAATATCTCAGATATATAAAGTACTGATAGAACTTAGCAAGAAAAAAAAACTAACTCCATCAAAAAATGAGAAGACATGAACAGACATTTCCTCAAATGTCTTCAAAGAATAAATACATGTTGACTCAAAAGGCATATTAAAAACATGCTCCACATCACTAAGTATCAGGGAGATTCAAATGAAAACAGTACTATATTATCTCACACCACAGAAACTAGCACACATCACAAAGAACAAAAATAGCCAGTGTTGTTATAAATGCGGGGAGAAAGGGACTTTCATTCACTGCTGGTTTGAATCCTCTTTCAGCCTTTTTGGAAAACACTTCTCTCGGTATAGTAAGTTTAGCTTAGTAATCAAAGGCTGGAGACTTTTTTCCAAGCAAGAAACATACTGCTAGAATAGAATAGATTGCAAGTATTTCAGTGATATACATTAAAGATACTTGCTGACTGTTTATCACTTTATGGCCTCAGCTATGTAAATATTTAAGCCTTTGCTCTAAATGTACCTATTAATTCTATAGGCAGCTTTTAACTCTTAATGTACTTGCTACTATTGCTAACCTAACCTAATGTTAACATAAATAGTGACTCATGGGTAGTCAGGGGGAAAAGTGAATATTACACTCATTAAATGACTAGAATGTACTTATTGTCACTGTTGTCAAGTCTAGCTTGCCTCCAACAAGCCACAGCATCAGTCTAATTCTTTGCAACTGATCCTACTGGACAGAGATTGAAGCTAATTACTACCATTGTGGTAAATCACCATGTCCTTCTCTGCCAAAGGTTAGCATTGGCTTCAGGAGCTCTATGCAATGCTATCAAAGACTATTTGGTTATCTGCTTTGCATTTATTTATTGTTTTAATAGAACGATGTTTTACCATCATTAAGTTTTTCTACAGTGACCATAAATTCACCTTGGTGCTCTACTTTATGGACTGGACATCTAACTTGTATAACCAAATAGATTCCTTTTTCTACCATTTCATTAATAACCATACTAACTTGAAGACAATCTATTAGCAAAACATAAAGGTGCTGTCCAAAATTTTTGAGACCTAGTCAAGAACCAGAACAATACTGCCATGTTTACTTTTTTGGAATTACGACTAAGGCACAGGATTAATGAGAAGACATATTCAAATTCAAAACAATTTTATTGGAAATATAGCCATCATATTTTATTATATTTTTTAGTGCTAAGGCTTGAATTCTGGATCTTACACTATTTATAATAGTTATATTGATGAGCTATGCCCCCACTCAAAGCACACATACTTCAAAAAATATCTGTTTTCCTGCATTTATGAGAAATAATTATCTGGTAGGCAGTAATGACATTTGTCTCTCATTTGGCTGTTATATGCCTATTTTATTTGTATACTAGAATGCAGTATTACAGAAGACAAAAGTACCAGTTTAAACAAGGTATATTTATCTTGATCTCTTTGGCTGTAGGCAGTTATATTTGAAGTGGCAATACTATACTTCAGTTTTTTATTTTTTTGGCCCTACATAGTAGTTCTCAGGGATTACTCATGGCTCTATGCTTTGGGGACTAAAAGTAGTGATGGGGATCAAAGTAGGATCAGCTGTTTTCCAGGCAAGTTTCTTATACTCTGTATTATCTCTCCTATGGTATATTTCACTTTTAAAAAAACACAGGGGAAAGGCATACTCACAAGTCTGAATTTGGGGCGAAAGCGATAGCACAATGGTAAGACATTGTACGAGGCCAACACAGAACGCACTCCAGTTTGAATCCCAGCATCCCATATGGTTTCCCGAGCTTACCAAGAGTGACTTCTGGATGCAGATCCAGGAGTAATCCCTGAGTGCTGCTGGGTGTGATCCCCAAAACAAAACAAAACAAAACAAATGTAGTCTAAATTTCACATTTTTGTAGATGTTTGAGTCAACAGTAATTCTGAGAGATGAAAATTAAAAGCTGTGTATTTTTTCTTTTTATATTTGGACCACACTAAGTCCTGGAAGGCTTGGGGGATCATATGGAGTGCCAAGAGATCAAACTCAGATCAATTATCTACACCGCAATATTGCCTAACCTTCTGTACTACTACTGCTCTAGATATCCTGAGCTGTGTGTTAAGATACAAACCATGAATACAAGCATGTTAATCAAAAAACTAAATCAAATTTAGAAAGTAATGTTACTTGAAAAGTATTAAGTTATAATATCTCTGGCTCTTCTTTTGCCCACCATGAGGCAACTCTGAATTTCAAACTAACTTTAAAATATATTTGTAGTCGAATCAGGTAGTCCCCAGTTACTGAGTGGTATTCACTATTAGATATAGAATACTTTAAACTTTCATTGGCTTCACACTAAATGATCCTTTTCTGAACAAGCTCCTTGTCTTAGTTAACATACTGAAATCTCTCTTTTGAAGAGCTATCACCTATTCCCCATGTACTTCCTCTACTTTCTTTCTTTCTTTCTTTTTTTTTTTTTTTTTTTTTTTTTGATATTTGGGCCACACCTGGTGGTGCTCAGGGGTTACTCCTGGCTATAGACTCAAAAATCGCTCTGGCTTGGGGGACCCAATGGGATGCCAGGGGACTGAAGCATGGTCTGTCCTGGGTTAGCTGCATGCAAGGAGCCATACCACTGCTCCATCACTCTGGCCACACTTCCTCTACTTTTCCTGGCTCCATGATCAGAAATTGCTCCTGGCAGGCACGGGGGACCATATGGGGCACTGGGATTCGAACAGATGACCTTTTGCATGAAAGGCAAACACCTTACCTCCATGCTATCTCCCGGGCCCTACTTTTAAATAGTAATATATTGAGCTGGACTCTGACAACCTAGAATAAACACTATTTCCCACAGTATAAGCTTATGATTAAATTATGACTTACAGGATAAAAGTTATCAGTACCAAATTTTCTTAGTGATTCTTTGTGTCCTTTCCCTATTTCTCTATTGACCAATTTGTAAATAAGATGATTAGAGTTGAAATAGCTACTAAAGAGCTTGAGATGACATTGAAGGACTGGAGATATAGTGCATGCAGTAGGTATGGTGCTTGCCTTCCATGAGGTAGATACAAGTCTAGTTCCTGGTACCCCATATGGTCCCCGAAACACTCTCAGGAGTAATTTTTAAGTATAGAGCCAGATGTTACTCCTCAGCATTGCTGAATGTGGCCCCAAACAAACAAAAAAAACCATAATAATTAAAAAACCTTTGGTGTTCACAACAAAGGTTGTGAAGTATGGGGTTCTTACATTACACTTGGCTGACTAAGCAATCCTTGCATCCCTGAGCACTTCTAAGAGTAATTACTTACTGTGTGCAGTGCCAGGAGTAATCTCTGAGCATTGTTAGGTATGGCCCCAATTCCCACACAAAATAGGTTGGAGAGATAGTACAGTGGATAAGACACTTGGTTTGCATACAGTAGATTCTATAATTCTATGTGGTCCACCAAGAACCAACAGGAATTATTCCTGAGTACAGAGCCAGGAGTAAACCCTGGGTACTAATGTGACCCCAAACAAACAAACCAAAAACAGAGCTTGAAATGACACTGAGACTATTGTTAGCTTATGGCAAAACAGGAAGATCTAGATCAAAGATATTTGCAGCCAATAGAGAATAATGTCCACTGATAATTTACACATAGGCAAGATGAGACTGATACCAACATGGCCTTCTCAGAAGAGAGGCATAGGTTAGTCTTTCTACATAAACTACAGCAGCCCAATGACATCACTGACACCCTCTGACAGGAAGAGCCCAGCTCCATGACTTGGCCTTGCCAGACTTTCAAGCCACCTAATTGACTTTAGAGGTATAAATCCTGGACTATAAGCCAGCAAGAAACCACATGACTCCTTAATATCCAAAAAAAAGGGTCCTCAAATTACAGTTCGAGGGCCACATGTGACCCACTGAGGACATTTATCTGTCCTGCAGAGTGTTTTTGCCACTGCTGTCTGTCCTGCTGAATAGCCAACTTATCTCAGACCTGCAGTGTGCATGTATGTATGTTGAATGATGGGTTGTACATTCCACAATCCCCAGAGAGGGAGAGAGATTCCCATGCCCTCTGACAGTGTAGGACAAGAGATGCAGGTCTGGCAGCAACTCCTATGCAGATAATTAATCCACACACAGTTGGGAAGGTATAGCAGGCCAGAAAACTAACCACAAGCTGTTCACTCACAAGCCAGTCACTCCACTATATGAAACCACAAGCCAAGATGTCAGCCGCTCCTCCTGGCTGCCTGAGTAGCCTTTATTGGGATAAAAACAAAACAAAACAAAACAGTCCCAATGGGAGGAGAAAAAGCCAGAAGAGAAGGCAATGAGAAAACCAAAGGAATCAATTGAGAGACATCTAATTATAAGGCAATATGAGGACCAACCCAAAGGCTTTACCAACATGTGTGGACTTCTCTCTTTCTCTTGTCTCCTCAGTCTTGAACATGGGTCCTCAAACTGTGGTACACAGGCCACTATTGTTCATAGTTCTGTTAAGCTATAGTCTGGCCCTCAGCAATCTGAAGACAGTGAACTGGCTCTCTGTTTAAAAAGTTTGAGGACCTCTGTCCTATAGTTTTAGCCCAATAGTTTAGAAGGACATTTTTAGACACTGACTTTAGTAATATCATAGAGATAACAAATTGACCTGTGTTGACCTATGATTTGATATTTCTTGTTGTTTTTGTTGTAACAAACAATATGAAGTAAATTTGTTTGAGCCTGCATGGAGGCAGGTTATGGTGGCAGGTGAGTGACTAGGGATACTGAATGAGAAATGGATACACTGATGGTGGTATTGATATTTGAACATTTAATTTATGAAGTGACTATTATGAAAAACCTGGTAAATCACAGTGTTATAATAAAAATTAGGGAGATAGGGGAATTGGTGGTGGAATGTTGCACTAGTGAGGGGAGAGTGTCCTTTTTTTTTTTAATAAGTAAAACCCAAAACAAACATGTTTGTAATCATGCTGCTTAAATATATTATTTAAAAAAGCACCAAACAACTCCACAACAAAAACAAAAGATACTGTGTGTTAGCTACCCAGAGCTAAATTGTCTATATCTTGCCTATTTATGTTATAGATAAACAAACTTCTAAGTTAAATCATTGTTAGTCCTTTCTTTCACTTATAAGTGATTACTCAAAAAATCAGTCTTGTGATTTAAAGTTCCTTTTAATGTCAATTATATGTGCCAAAAATAGGTCATTGGTAACTCCAAGTTTCCCTAATACAAGGATGTTATCTAGGCATTCTTTCTGTTTTTCCTTAGGTCTTCTAAACTCTTTGTTCTTTGGACTTTTTATTATCTAAAACTATAATATAATATTATAACTATAATCACTAAGATGTTATAACTATTAAAAGATTTTCTTCAATGTCATATTTTTTACTTTAAGCTTAAAGCATCATGAGTCATCAGTATCTGCTGGGATTTGACTTTTTATCTTTAATATCCTAGAAACTTTTTTGAGTATAATACTCAGATTCTCTGTATTCTGATCTATAACTACATTTTATCTTTGTTTCTATGATTCTTTGAGTCTGACAGTGCTTCCAAGAATTCTCTCCTATTCCCTGTGATTTATAGGTTACACTCTAGGTTTCAGACTCAAGCCATAACTGGCTTAAACATTTCAGAGTCATTCTATGTCAACAAACTATGTAAGATACTTTCAGTGAAGTAGCTGGGTTCGCTAGTTCATCCACATTTATACCCCAAAAGCTTTTATGAATGTAAAAATCAATATTTGGATCCATTTATATTGATGTTTTCTATACAGTCAAGCTAGCTTTATCACAATCACCACAGTCAATTTTTATTATTTTTGTTTTGTGGAATTATGAAAGTCATATATACTGTAGAAAATGTGGTAATTCAGAGACATAAAGCAGAAAATACAGCAGTCTTTTAATCTTTCTACCTATAAGAAAGCAGTTTGAACATATTTATATCCTGTAGCCTCTGCACGTGTGTGAATATTTCATTTTATTTTGGCAATGCTTTTTAATGCAATTTTATCTATCTACCTATATACTTACTTACTTTTTATTTGCAGATAAGTCATCATTTACTTAACTAGTCTCATTGTTTAATATTTAATTTTCCTAATTTTCATGATAATAAAGTTAATACTTACATCATAAACATTTTCTCCACTTTGCATTTTTTTATGTTAGATTTGTTTTCCTAAGATCAAAGAAGGCTAGATTTTTCTTAGAAGGTAAAAAAACTTTTAATACATATAGAAAAATTCTAAATAAAAGCTTTATTAATCATTTTCCAAACAATATGTCACTATTTTCTAATATGCTTAGATAATTACATTAACATATTTGCTTTTAAAGTAACATAAAGCATGCCTTGTTATTTTTATTAACAAAAGACATAAGAAGTGAACAGAATCTTATTCAAAGAAGATATAAAAGTGGCTAATATATGTGCAAAATTTTCTATTCATAACTTATCAAGAAAATGTAATTCAAAGCAATAATGAGCGATCTCCTGACACCAGTGAGATGGTCACATACCACAAAAAAACAAACTGTGTTGGTGTGAATGTTGGAGGAAAAGGAAACCTCATTCATTGCTGGTGGGAGTCTAATGGTTCAACCTTTCAAAAAATTAATATGAAAAATTCTCAGTAAACTAAGGATTGAGCTTTAATATTATTCAGCAATATGCCAAACACACGGATGTAACTGGAAAGCATCATGCTGAATAAAATCAGCCAGGAGGAAAGGAACAGAAAGATATAGCATAGATTTTGTTGACTATTATTTGATTTGTTTTAGTCTATAGTCAGCAGTGCATAGGACTTACTTCCTGCTCTGAGCTCAAGGATCTTTCCTGGTGGGATAGGGGACCATATGGGATTCTAGAGACTGAATTCAGTTTTGCTGCAAGCAAGGCAAGTGCACTAGAAACCATGCTCACTGTGCAGGTCCCCAAAGAGCCATAGTAAGTGAATAACAAATGACCAAAAGGCAATATATTCTAAAAACTGGTCTGTGGAACTGAGCTTGCCATAGTGGTGAGGTGAGAAAAGGGGGTTGAAGAAAACCTGAGAAATGGAGGAGGGAAGTGAGATTATAATAGAAATGTGTAGTGTTGGGACTTTTAATGCATGAAACCCCATCATTAACAGTATTGTAAATCCTGATGACTCAAAATAAAATATAATTACATTTTATTGTTGTTTTTATAATAAATTTTTATTTTGACCATAGTGGATTACAAATCATTCACAGTAGTATTTTAAGTACATAGAGACATTGAATCAGGGGTATTCACAACACCAATGTTGTCCTCCCTCCACCCCTGTTCCCAGCATGCATCCCTTATTCTCCTTAGCCCTGCGTGCTGCTAGTATAAATGGTCCCTTGTGTGTCTAGCTTGTTGTAGATTGGGAATCAATTCTGTTGTAGTTGGCTTTGGATTTGGTAATTTTTATTATTTTATGTCTTTGACTATTTGTCCAAAATAATTGTTTTTTTAAAATTTGAAGAAACTGTTAAAGGGCATCTTGGTTTGTTTCCAGCATCTAGCTATTGTAAATACGCTGATTGTTCTTATTATTTGGGATGTGTGCCAGTCTCTGTGGCATGAGATGGAACTTCATAGTGCCTAGAATACAAAGGCCATCCACAGAATGGGAGAAACTATTCACCCAATACCTATCAGATAAGGGGCTAATATCGAAAATATACATGCTACTAGCAGAACTTAACAAGCTGTCAAGGGGGGAATAGTCACACTAGCATTATGGAGGTAAAGAGGGAGATGTAAGAGGCATGCTGGGAACAGGGGTGGAGGGAGGACAACACTGGTGGTGGGAATGCCCCCCACTATGTTCCTCAAATATTGCTGTTAAAGAATTGTAATTCACTTCAACCAATCATTGTAGAGCTAAAAACAGATTTTAGTGAACTAACAAATGACAAAGAAGGAATGGGGGCTGGAATATTTGGGACATTGGTGGTGATAATGTTGAACTGGTGATGGGGGGTGTCCTCTTATATGACTGAACCCCAACCACAATCATGTTTGTAACCAAGGTGTTTAAATAAAATATTATTTTTAAAAGAAAGAAGGAATTGTGGAAGAGCAGTATTGGTAACTCTCAAATATCTATGAAGGGACAAACAGAAGGGTGAAGGATAAAAGAATACCAAGGTTACTGCAATTTATACTTTAAACTTAGGAATATTTTATAATTTTTATTTTCTCAACTTTTTCATAGTTTTTACAGATTATAACACTCTGAATGTTACAAATTACTAGTTATGACTATTTTTGGTAAACTATTTTTACTTTAAACATGATTTTTTTAGTTAGTTGCTAATACTATTGCTGATCTGCAAAATTGTATTGATTTAAGAGAGCTAATGTAATAAAATAAATATAATTAACTTGCTTCCACCCCATACATTTATATGCTAATAATATTATACTACTTATCACAATTTCATAATGATAACTGGTAATATGATTTTAATGTTTATAACTTACCATGAGTTTCTTACTTCTATAACTACTATTTTTTTTT
>PVKC010032964.1:0-14105 GCA_004027635.1 Crocidura indochinensis
CTACCCCAAAACTTGCATAGGAGTATTTCAGATTGGATCTCTGTATCACTGAACTCTGCATTTTATATGAGGTGACCCTGAAGGTGTGTTCCTGGTTTTTTTTTTTTTTTCAGCAGGATCACTTTGCCTACCTATTTTATATCCTAAACCCGTGGCTTTGCAAAACAGAATTGACCAGATCAGGAATAAAAATCTTCCTAGCTGGTTATTGGTCTGCATTTCTTTTCACTAGATTCTGCTGATAGTGTTTATTTCATTTGAAACTAAGCCTGTTATCTGGTCTTGTAATATCTCATTTCATACGCAGAGATCTCTAATTTTGCACTGAACTGAGTACAAGTTAAGGAAATGAGCACTGGCATGGTGGCAAATTTTCACATAGCTCAAATCTACATTAAATCTACATTCAGACTGTTATAGAGTTACTCCACAAGATAGAATACCTGTAGATTTTCATGAGATCATATCTCTTAACTTAGAGATTTTTCACCTGAAGTTTTTTCAACTTTTGTCCTGAATTATACACACCAATTATTTTGCTGGTGACTTGGTAAGATGGGATATAAGGGAGACTCAAAACAAAACAAAACAAAACAAAAAAAACCAGTGTATCCTCTTCTTTTCATGCTCAACTCTGAGGGCAAAGTTCTGACATAGGTCAGAAATGGTAGTTTGTAGGAACACCTTTGCAGCACCTCTATGTCGCAACAACCTCCTGAGGGAGTGTCAGACTGGGTTTGGGTACAGTTATTCAGCACAGTACTTGAACTGATCATTATCACCCAAGTTTTGGGGAAGCACTGGGTAAAGCTAGAGTGAAAAATTGCTTTCTGCAAGAGAGAAAAGCCAGATTTAATCTTCGTATAGGCATTTACCAGGTCAATCACCTGCTCTCACAGAAATTAATTTTAAGAGGAAGGAAAATAATAAAATAAAATTGCTTCTATTGTAAGTAATTTCTAGAAAAGGAAGGGGAGAGCAAGAGAGTGAGACATACATGTTTGGGGTTGAGGTAGAAACCTATCTTTTCATTTTAATGAAGAAAATACTGCATTATCCTTACTTACCAAGCTGCTAGCCATAAAATTTTCCTGTCAACTATATTAATTGTAGAGTTTATATTTTGTAAATGCAAAAATAAAATTTTGACATTTATAAAAATATATAGATAGGTCCTTTTTGCATCTTAGATTAGGGTGCCAGAGACATAGTACAGGGTTAAAGACACTTGACTTTCACAACGCCAACACCAGCACCATATATAATCCCCACATGAGTGAGCCTTGAGCACAGAAACAGGAATAAACTCTGGGCACTGACAGGTGTAGCTGAAAACAAACAAATAATTAAATTATATAGTAGGAAAAAATTACATAGCTCCAAAGACTAAACTATTAAAAATCATAATAACATTTGTTTCAACATTTAAAATGTGAGAAAACAGTCTATTGAACATAATGTTTAACATATTTATAAAATCAAGGAATAATTTTAATATAAATAGCTTTTTATAGTACATAGTGTTGATTTTTCTTCACTCATTTTTTTATTGAGGCTATACTAGTAGTTCTTAAAAAGCTTGAGGTTGACTAACCCTGAACACTTGGCTGATTATGTGCTAGTCAGCCCTATACGTTATGGTGGTAAGACTGTTAGGCCCATTCTTAAAATGCTCAAGCAATCAATTCCTCCTTCTAAGGTACAAATAACTCAGCATGATTATGTTATTGAATACTGGTTTGTTACTAATACTTGTTCAGTATATAATTTACTAAATAAATATCATAAAACTTATGCATGCAAATGTTGGAACACTTGCAGATGACTGGAGAACTTTATTTTTATTGAAGATCATGTACTATTAGCAAACACAAATAGTTTTTACATGTGATTAGCTATATGGAGATTCAATGACAAACACATAAAATATATGTATTTTTTAATTTTTACAGTTTGAGGGAAAGTGTGATAATACAGCAGTTAGGTGCTTGCCTTGTACAGAGACAATTCAGATTCAATTCCCAGGATCCCATAGGTCTTCCCAAGCCCAGTAAGAGTGATCTTTCAGTGCAGAATCTGGAATAAGCTGTATATAGCCCAAATTTGTTATAGCTAAGGTACTGTTATTATGCTCATTCTAAATTTCCTTTGATGTACAAAGTTACTGTACCTTATCACCAAAGTGTCCAAATATCCTCACTATTCATCCCCCAAAACCTAAGCAATAACTATAGATTTAAGGTTTTCTTATTTAAAAAAATTTGAGCTACATTTCTAACAAATCAGTACATTAATCTCAGAGTTATGAATTGGATTATAATGTTAGGAAGCAAATGCTTTCCATAAGCTAGACATTCTTAGTGTTTTACTCTATTTCATTCTGTTGAGGTTAAGAGTCAGATATAGTTGTAAATTCTGTTCTCTGGTGTTAAGCAAGAAAATGGTGATATGGTCTTATATATTTATCCTTCCCTTAGCAATCCCCACATGTGTTAATATACCAGTATATTATATTTGCATGTTTTTAAGGCTATATTCAATTGTGCTCAAATTTACTTCTGGCATTATACACAGGTATCACTCTTAGTGGGGTTTGAGGAAACCATATTGGGTGTAAGAGATAAAACATGGTTCAGTCATATGCAAAGCAGCAACCTTACCTGCTGCACTTCCTCTATATATCCCACAATATCTATCCATACAGATTTTTACTAATACCTTTCCCTATCAAAGACTTTCTAATATTTCTATCTTAATTCATTTTGACACTATAATCCAATTAGATATTTGAAAGTAAATGATTAGTTTTACAATTAAGTATTATTAAATAATATCTTCATAGAATGATGCTTAAAACTATTTAAAATTTAAGTCCTCATATGATACAATCTGCTAACTTATTTTACCACCTTCACTCTCTGGCACATAAGCAAAATTAAGATTCTGTCAGAGCCCTATTGAAATATCTCATTACCTATCATCTATACAATTTAAAGCCCAACTTGACTGTCAAACACTAAATCAGATTTATTTTCCAGTAGCTCCCATTTCCATTCTTTGGTTTGATAAATTAGATCACTTGTATCCATCATTTTTCCTTCCCTGCAACTTCTGCATTTTAAATCCTCTCTTGTAGATCATAAATACCACACCACCAACAATTACCATGTGTTTTCTTTTAATTTATTCTGTTAAGAAATAATATAATAATTGACTGAACTTTTGGTACATTTTACCGCAGGCACTTTACCCACAGTTTCTTTGAGTTGTAGTTAGCTATTTCCTTGTGACATCTCTTTTCTCTCCTTAGCACTCCTTCCCACGTAAACAAGAGGTACTATCTGATTCATCTGTGTTTCAAAACATCCAGAAGAGTGTCAGGAACCTTACTTGGCATTCACTCAATAAATATTAATGCAATGCATGATTGTCTTCAACTATCAGAAACCAGAACTTCAAAGAATCTATGAAACCAAATGACAAGTGACTTCTTGTGTCTCGTACTGACCTAGTGTAGGGTGCCAAGTTTTCTTAAAATAAATGAATTAAGTTCCCCAAACTGAAGAAGCCTAAGGAAAGTAAGAGGGAGATGAACACACAGTGTGTTGATTGCTTTGCCCAGAGGCTTCCAGGTCTTTAATTAAACAGTTTAACCATGGGAGGCCAAATACAGAATGTACTCCTAATTAGTGCCTTACACTCATTATGCTTCCAGGCCAGGAAATATAATAATTGCATAAGAATTTGTAAATTATTTCCTCAGAATATGACAAGGTTTGCTAATTTTGATGAGTATTACTATTATATTCAATGTTATTAATATTGAATATTATTTTTGATAAGTATTAATATTGGTAAATAGTAATACTATGGCAGTAACTGAACCAATATAATAAATCAATATGGGACAGACTTGTTAATGGAAGATTGATTTGGCCGTATTCATATTAAATAAAAGCTTATATTCAAATCTCTCCTAATTATATTAAGATTTCATAAAATAGTCCATTTTAGGGTTTCAATATATTCAGATTATATCTAAATACATCTTTAAGAAGGGGATTATTTACTTAAAATTATCTTAAAAGCACTTTAAATTATATGTAGAGTAAGCATGGTTTGAGAAGATTACTACAGTGAATTATTTTCCTAGGAAGATAGTTTGTCTTATTACTTAAGTATCAAATATAAAAAGCTCATTTCTGACGAAGGTTCTAGTTTATGAAAACCACTTTTCTATTTTCCATCTTAATTCTCACAGATGAATTTGAAGATGTAATTATATTTAACATTATTTTAACATATATACTATAGCATATAATATATGATGTATATTAATGTTATGTAAGTATATAGGTATATATAATATATAATGTAATATATGTAATATATAATGCATTATATATAAATACTACTGCAAGTTTCTAACTTAGTTCAATTTTTCTAAGAGTTTTAGTATACTTCCATAATACTTTGGTAGATTCTATATCCTAATAAACATAAGTATTAATGCAAAACATTTCTACTACTAACACACGAATTGTATAAACTCAAAAATAACTATGATCCATAGATGTGATACAGGATGTAAGACAGTTGCTTTGCACATGACAGACTCTGGTTTGCTCTTAGTTAATTTATATGGTCTCCTGAGCACCCCCAGGAAGGTTTCTTGATCACAAAACAAACAATAATCCCAGAGCACAAATTTTTAAATTTTGAAATAATGACTTTAAAATAAATATTTTAAATTTATTATTTTTCAGGTTTGTGCAAATTAATTGTACAGGGTTTGTTGTTTTTATTATCCATTTTTCTTTTCTCTTCAAAAATTTAATATGGAAGTGTTTGAAATTTAGCTACAAATTACATAATTTTTGTTGTTGTTGCTGTTGTTATTTTGCTTTTAGGGCTACACCCTATGACACTCAGAGTTTACTCCTGGCTATGAACTCAGAAATCGCTCCTGGCTCAGGGGACCATATTTGACACTGGGGAATCAAATCTAGGTCCATCCTAAATCGGCCATGTGCAAGGCAAATGCTCTACTACTGTGCTATTGCTCCATCCTCAAATTAAATAAATGTTTTTATCTAAAATTCTACTTTTGCATACTTTTAAAATGCAGAAAATTTAGGCAATAAAAATGAAACATTCATGTTTCTGATACTGGTCTTCAGAAGGTTAGGTTACCTGGTCTGAAAAAAATAATACAGTTGGTAAGGTACTTGTCTTTCATGTGGTCAGCTGAGGATTGATCACTGGCATCCCATATAGTCCTCTTAATCCTAAAAGATGATCTCTGAGTACAGAGCCAAACAAAATAAAACAAAAAAAAAATGTTAGATTACCTTTACTGATTGATTCAATGCTGATATTTTTGTATTTATTTATTATATAATAAATGGGCCCTAAAAATTATTTTCTATTTGTAGAGGCCTGATCACACTCACATGTAAACCTTGCTTTGATGCCACATATAATATCTTAGAGCTATATAATTTAATAACTAGTAGGTATTATGTAAAAGACACTAGGCAATTAGTATATTATTTCTAAATTCAAAATTTTGTAAGTTTTAGAGAGCTGCTATAGCCAACTGCCAGGTAATCAGGAATCAAGATACCAATTATCCTTACCTTCCTTTATATCCACACTTTTATAGTCATTATATATATTGAGTCAATTGTCCAACATCATAACCTAGTGGTGTTCAGCCTTCTCTGCTAGCCCAAAAAGTCATTTTAGCTTCTGTTCAGTCTTTTGATTCACTCACAGGGGTGAGGCAGATAAATATAATATCCTTGGAATGATTTAATATATTATTCTACTTGCAAAATCACAATTTTTATGTTATTATATCACATATGGTAGTAGAAGACATGAGTTTTCTAAGTTACATTTAAGAAAAAAACTGGGGCCGGAGAAATAGCATGGAGGTAGGGCATTTGTCTTGCATGCAGAAGGACGGTGGTTTGAATCCCAGCATCCCATATGGTCCCCCGAGCTTGCCAGGGGGGATTTCTGAGCATAGAGCCAGAAGTAACTCCTGAGCACAGCCGGGTGTGACCCTCCAAAAAAAATATCTTTATTGCTCAAAGTCATAGAAACAGCTAGAAAAATAGACATTGAACCTTGCGATACCTTGAAACCTATTCCTCTCACACTCAAAGATCATGTTTTTTTTAAAACAATAGAAATAGTTAAAATATTTATCTGGGGTGATAGTATAGCAGTAAGGTACTTCCCTTGGCCATGGTCAGCCTGCTTCCATCCCCAGCACCATACCTCTATATAGCTCCATAGCACCATAGCACCATAGCTTTACCCGAGCACCAGCTCTAAGCCCTGCCATGAGTGATCTCTGAGTGCAAAACCAGAAATAATCCCTGAGCATGCTGGGTGTGATTTCAAAACAAACAATAGCAAAGAAATAGGCCAAAGTATCAGCATTTCTAGTAGTTTCATAAGGCTCAGATCTTATCAGTCAAATCATAGACAATCGTATCTCTCCAAGAAGTGAGTCACATTAAAGATAGACTTTCAGGTTATGGAAGATTTATTTTTTTGGAAAAAACAAAAAATTTTCCAAATTTATGACATGATGAGACATTAAATTTTGTCTGTGGAAGCAGAAAATCAAACAATCATTTGTTCTCAATTGCACTATAACTATCTGCCAAATCTATTTTCTATACAAACACTCTTAAAATGAACATTAAGAACAAGGAAAGAAGGCGGGGGTTGGGTGGGGAGGAGGGAGATTTGGGACAATGGTGATGGGAATGTTGCACTGGTGATGGGTGGTGTTCTTTACATGACTGAAACCCAAACACAATCATGTATGAAATAATCAAGGTGTTTAAATAAAATAATAAAAAAAAGAACAAGGAAAGATGTCAGTTCCTCAGCTCACAAAAGTTGAGAGATTCAGCAGAACTGTCTTTCAGTTTTTTGTATTGGAGTAATAAGAGACTCATTTAGCTGTACTTAGGCATCTGTGTGGTCATTAACTGAAGCTTCTAACAAAATTAGCATAACCTCACCTGGTCAGTGAATTAAAAAACTTGTAGAGATCCTTTAGTCCCAGTTCAAGTTTGAGGCAATTACTTTCCTAGCTGAAATTAAGCTTCAGTTTTACAAAGGCCCTCAAACCAAAGTCATATACGAAGTTGCTTCTAAATTCTTAGAAATTATGAAAGATAATAATATTATATTTTAACCTAGTAAGATTTGAGGTCATCTGATAAACAGGAATATATAAACAATACAATGCTTTCTGCTCATAAATGGATACTATCATAATAAAAATAATATAAAATATTAATATTAATATAAACAGTAAAAGTAAAATATATAAGTAACATTGAAATGAAGTGACTTTAGAGGCTCATAGTGGGAATATTAATAAGTATATGAGAGACCTTGAAGGAGCATTTGGCAAAACTTGGCCACCTTTGAGGAGGTTGCTGGGAGGTCTTAAAAGTTAGTAAGATGTTATTGAACGTTGGAAGGAAAAGATGCTTGTTTTATACTAGCTGAAAGTGAAACTTTTGTATAATATAGAAAGAAGAAAGAAAGAAAAAAGAAGGAAAGAAAGAAAGAAAGAAAGAAAGAAAGAAAGAAAGAAAGAAAGAAAGAAAGAAAGAAAGAAAGAAAGAAAGAAAGAAAGAAAGAAAGAAAGAAAGAAAGAAAGAAAGAAAGAAAGAGAAAGAAAGAGAACGTATTGTAATGTGCATGGGATGTCTTGACCAAACTTTACCTGTAATTTGCTTTGTAGTCATTAGACCAAAGTTTCTCATCCTTAAATAATAGTTACATTGAGTGATTTAACTTACCTACTAATTTAACTAATCTGTGATTCTCTGAGTTGTCTTTTAGATAACCTGACATCAAATTAAGCTTGACTGAGCAGTCATTTGTAGCTGATTTCTTTTCTTTTTAACATTGTTTGAGAGTAGTGAAATCTCCATGTTCTTGATATTGTTTAGAAAAGGTCTGAGATGTTGACTATTTTGCATATGTGATAGGTTGTTTGACATCTTTGTCACAGAATATAAGTTTCTGCTACTTTTCTTCAATACATTTCATCTGAGTTCATCTCTGCTACAGAACATATGCTTTCTCACCAAATAGTTCTCTGAGTAATTACTTCAGTCAGAGTCATGATAGAGTTGGCATGATAAAAGGCATCTGTATGTATTCTGACATTCCTTAGAATAAAAATACAATTTGTATTTTGTGTCAAAATGCTTTCTTATTCAAATATAGAAAAAGAGCGTAAAGACAAAACCAAAACTTATAAAGTATTGGATTCCATCATAAGAGAGTGAGACAAATGAGTATTGATGAGTTAGTTTACTAGAATAAAGAAATGGATTTCTTCCAAACATCTATGTGTCTTTAACATCACTGGGAAACAAAAACTATTGTGCATGGAGAAAGGTATTTTGACATGAAAAAGTATTTTTGGTGTGTGTTTTCTTAAAATGACATGCTTTTAAAAAATGATTAGATTAGCAATCTTCAAAGGTCAGAATCTTTTTTGTTGCTTTACTGGCTTTTCAAATAACATTTTAAAGAAGTTTACTGAAAGAAAATAAAATGAACATGTTGTCTGAAGTGGAACATTTGAACAATTGTTCATCCATACCACTTTTATAGTCTTCTACTTTTTTGTCCTTCCTGTACATAAGAATAATATTTAAAAGATCAAATAAACAAAGTTGACTAAGAAATCTAAAACATCTGAACAGGAGCCAGACTTGTAGGTAAAATTTACCAAAACCCATTTGATTCACACGTGTTCTTTCTCTGACAAGACAAGACAAGCCTAACAGCATCCAACAGCATTCCTTTGTTTTCCCTTTAGATGTTTGTCAGTTAATTTTTATTCACTGGAAATGCCAATTTTCCACATGCTATTCAGTGTGGTGTGCTTGATTGAAAAGAAGGAAGGAAAAAGAACCATAGATGTGAAAACTTAACTCATTCCTCCCTTCAGTATTCCTTTCCTTCCCAACAAGTCCCCTTTCTTCCTGGCTTAGTGAGAAACAAAAGCAGACTCATTCAATTTTAAAACTTGAACCCATGCCAGATGAAATATTTTATTGAGGCTTATCCTCAACTCAGTCATAGTGTATAGGTGGGCCTAGTTAAGTGGTTTTTGTTGGCAACTCTGTTTATTATGACTTTATAGTCACACCCTCTGTGCCAAAATGCAGTTCAACAATATGTGTGTGTGTGTGTGTGTGTGTGTGTGTGTGTGCAGAAAACATGCACAGGTGGGTTATATTGGGCTTTGTTTTACAAAGTAGAACTTTATAAAAGGCAAAAAAAATGTCACTTTGAGATCTGAAGAATTGTATTGCAGAGTACATTCAATTGCAATGAGTCTTTACTAACATTGAATGTTTAACATGTGTATCTGAGAATTTGATACTTCATTTTTGTTCTCTCACATGCTCACTACTTACATTAGAATAGATTAGAAAGCCAGAATAAAAAAATGCAGGGATACAAAACAAAAGTTTCAACTTAAATTATTTTGCCTGCCTCATCAGACAAGTCTCTGCCTGAGGGAACATGACAAACTAATGCAAATATTGCTATCCAAAAAATTCTTGCATGAGGTGCCACATCTTTCTGGAGTGACTTAACATAAAGAGAAAGAGCTTGTAACTCAGACTTGGCATGATGGTGTAGGAACAGTTGTCTGAACGCATTAAGAAAATAAAATTGAGTTCATTTACTAATGAAAGCAGCCTAAGTAAAACAGTATAATTCAAACCTTCTTGCAGGTTGTAGATGATCAGTAGCAGATGAAATCCAAATATATTGGGGTATAAACACAATCCATTGATAGCTAGCTATATTATGTTAAAGGAATAACTAATGTTTTATTTTTTAATATTATCCACACCATAGAACTTTAGATCTGAATTATGTCTTTAGAATGACCTGGTTCAATTACATCTAGCAGAGAAAGCAAGGCCCCAGAGGATTAAGTGATTTTTCAATTAATGCTTGATTTATTAACATCAAGCATAAGTTATAATGTGGTTCTTCTAACAGTAAACTCAGCTTGCCAAACTTTTGGGTTCAACTTTTTATATTGCTCCCAATGAAGAGATGACATAAAAACCCATATTCATTAAATTTAAATAAATAATAATGAAAGAGAAAAACAAGTGTAAAGCTAACTAATGGAAACAAATGAATATATAAATTTTTATATGATTAAAAAGATAGAAAATTTGCACAGTTTTTACAGTTCTATTTAGTAATAATTAGCTTTTCACAATTGTAAAAGAATGATAAATATATAAAAATCCACTGATTTGGGTTTGCAGCAGTGGTGCAAGCAGTAAGGTGTCTGCCTTGCCCTGTCTAGCCTAGGACAGGCCATGGTTCAATCCCCCAGATTCCCATATGGTCCTCCAAGCCAGGACCAATTTCTGAGTGCATAGCCAGAAGTCCCCCTCAGTGTCATTGGTTGTGGCCTCAAATTCCCCTCCCAAAACTTCAGGTGGTCAGAATGATAACACAGAGGGTATGGCATTTGCCTTGCATGCTGCTAACTAGGGTTGAATCCCTGCCATCCCGTAAGGTCCTGAGAACCTACTAGGAGTAATTTCTGAGTGCAGATTCAGGAGTAACCCCTGGTGTGATAAAAAAAAAGCAAACAAACAAGCAAAAATAAAACCAAAACAATGAGTCTAAAGAAAAAAAAAGTATGACTTTGTACTGAAGATAGTACAGTTGTTAGCACACTTCCTTTGCACTTGGTTTACCTAGGTTAGATCTGCCATATGTTTTCTTGAGTCCTCCCTTCAGGGACTGATTGCTATTCCTAATTGCTAGTAAAAACTAAGCAAAGATAAACTACTACTGTGTAATTAATATAGTGGTATGTGAAAGTTGAATCAAAATAGTTATATATTAAATAATACCTAGAAAGAGGTTAGTTTATTTTCATCCAGAAATATCATCATTAAAAACCAAGTAGATCCCAAAGAAAAGTTTAGAAGAAACAGTACAATTTTAGCACATAAAAATATAAAATAAAAGTTTGTTTTATGTTGGGTATACTGTTTTCAGGAATTACTCCTAATTCTGTGTCCAGTTTTCACTCCTGCCATGGCTTGAGAAATCATATGTGTGTCAGATAAAATCCAACTTACCTTCAAGGCAAGAATCCTTTGGCCCCATAAAGTGCATTTTAATATGCATTAATAAAGGCATTCAGGAATCAATTAGTTAGCAGAGGTCATTTAGAAAAACATTATAGCTTAAGTAATGAATAATAATCACACTTTAGAATACTTTGTGGCATTTAAATTATTGAATTTTTTGATGTGCCAAGTAAATCAGACACATATCTGGGGGAAAAGGTGATTCATAACTAGTGAGATTTTTAAGATATATTTGCCACTACTGAGCTCAGAGCAGCAAGTGACCATTGAAAATGCAGCCACTGAAGGAAATGTACAAGACACACAGAGGTAACATTATATAAAGCATATTAGAGGGAAATCAACTTTACAAGGACTCAAATGACAAAATGTCATCTTCATATATCCTTATATATTGGATAAATACCTAGGAAAGAATAAAAATTTAAAGTAAAAATCCCAGGGACAAAATTTGTACATTTCATCATGGACAGGTGAATACTCCATAGTTTACAATCTGCTTTGATAAATTCTAAATGAGCTTATAATTTATTATTGGTTATACTTGTAACCCTACACCTATCCTTGTGTTACCTTACCTACATGAAAGACCCTTCCATTTCTGGGTGAGGTCTTGGGGAGGTTATAAAAGGTTTTGTCTGAGTGGCAAAAGGGGATTTACCTGAATGGAGGTCAGAGAAGAAAAGATGGCTGAAAGGAGTTAAGAGGCAGGGCAAGCTAAGGATGGCATGTGCTTAAATAGGTTTATGATATAGGCCACAGATATAGGCCAGGGATGATAAAGATGGTATCTCCTGAAGCCTGCCTGTGAGTGGATTTTCTCCTGGCCTCCACCCCTACAACTAACGGGGGTTGCAGAGCCACGTGGTCCTGGGCTGGAGAAGAAAGGCCTCCATGCATCCCATCATCATCCATCGCCATCCAAGCCCATCCTAAGGGCTTAACGCAGCAATACTGACACTATTTTGATACTCAAATCAAATAAATATTTAAAAAGGTAAAATACACATTGTGATTATGGGGTTCAACATGCACAATGAACACAAATAACTAAATTAAGTTCAGTTTTTTTTATTATGCACCTTTTTTCTCAAGACTGAGTATCATTTGAATACGTTGACCTATTATGATAAAGAAGTGAAGGCACTCATTTTTATAGTGCATTTTAATTGAATCACCATAAGATACAGTTACAAAGTTGTTCATGATCAAATTTCAATGATAAAATGTTCAACACTGTAATTCATCAGTGCACATGTCCCACCAACAATGTCTCAAGTTTCCCTCTTCTCCTGACCAGCCTCTACACAGACATTTGTATTCTCCCTATCTTTCTCACTCTCTATTTCTCACAACCTTTGTCATATCCTTTTAGATACTGTAGTATGCAATGTTGTTACTGAAGGGGTATTGCTTTACTTCCATTTAACATTAGTTCTTGTCCAGAGTGATCATTTCCAACTATCATTGTTATAGTGTTGTCTTTCTACCCTGTCTGTATTCTGTATTCCCATGTTTTTGTGGCAAAGTTCCTACCATAGACCAAACCTCTTGGACCTCATCTTTATTATATTTGGATATTACCAAAATAAATATATATGAATATATATTATTACCTAAGTATTTAAATCCCACAATTAAGTGGAATATTTCTATGTATATCCTTCTTCCTCTGAATCATTTTTCTCAACATAGTACTGTTCATATCCATACAAGTAAAAGCAAATTTCATGTCTTCATTTTTTCCTTATAGCTATGTAGTATTCCATCGCATAGCTATACCATGATTACTTTTTTTTTTTTTTTTTGGTTTTGGGGCCACACTCGGTGGTGCTCAGGGCTTACTACTGGCTGTCTGCTCAGAAATAGCTCCTGGCAGGCACGGGGGACCATATGGGACTATACCATGGTTACTTTAATCACTCATCTGTTCTCAGCAGCAACATGTGTTGTTTTCTGTTTCTGACTATTATGATTAGTGCTGCAATGAACATAGGAATGAAGATGCTTTTATTGCACTTATTTTGGGCCCCTATAATATATTCCCAGGAGTCTTATTGTTGGGTCATACAGGAGCACAATTTCTAGTTTTTGAAGATTATCCATATTGATTTCCAAAAAGACTGGAAAGAGCATAACTCCCACCAGCAATGAATGAGTCCCTTTCTCTTCACATCCACACCAGGAATTTTTTTTTTTTTTGGTGCCGTGACTCGGATTCACACACCAGCAAATTTTGCTCTTATTCCCTTGATTGTGTCAGTCTTTGTGGTGTGAGATAATATTGCATTGTTGTTCTGATTTGAATCTCCTGAAAATGAATGATATGGAGCATATTTTAATATGCTGTTTAGCCATCTGCATTTTTTCCTTAAGGAAGTTTCTATTCATCTCTTCTTATTTTTGAAGGGGTTAAATAAATTTTTATTAAGTCTTACTAGTGCCTTATATATCTTTAATAATAAGGGTATATATCAGATGGGTGGACAGTTTTTCCTTATTCCTGGGCAGCAGTCTTTGTATCCTGGTCACTATTTTCTTTAAGATGCAGATATTTCTTAATGTAGTACTATTTGCTTATTTGACTTCCACTTGCTTGACTAACATTCTTTCATCTTTAAGAATGCCTTTAGCATCAGTGCCACAGAGAATTCTTCATACATTTTTTCTATGCATATTATGGTTTTAGGTCTAATAACAAATTCTTTAATATGTTTTAACTTTTTTGCACAGTGCTAAAAAGAGTTCAACTTCATATTTTTGAATGTAGATGATCAGTTTTCCCAAAACTACCTGTTGAAGATTCTTTCCTTGCTCTACTTTATATTTCTTGCTTTTTTTAAAATCATAATTGAGTATATACCTGAGTATCTCAGAATATTAAAGTCTATTTCATTTATCTGAGGCTTT
>PVKC010032965.1:0-14087 GCA_004027635.1 Crocidura indochinensis
AGCTAATGCAAAATTCCATATATTCCTTTGTGAATCACCAGAAATAGTTCCCGAGTTACAGAGCCAGGAAGAGCCCTGAGCATTACCAGGTGTGGTCTAAAATAAACCCAAAACCAAAAACATTTTAAATGAGGTATTGCGATTTACAATGCTATTAATTAGGGGCCACAGTGATAGTACAGAAGGTAGAACATTTGCCTCACATGCTGCTGACCCAGGTTTGATCCCTGGCAACCCAGATGATCCCCCCACAGCCCTGCCAGAAGTGTTCCTGAGTACAGAGCCAGACCAATCCCTGAGTATCAACAGATGTGCCCTCCCAAATACGATACTGTTAATCATACTTTTCATGTGGACATCTAAATAAGATTTTTAAAATCAGAAAATTTCCTCTGCTTTTAGTCAGAGATCGTTGGTGCATCGAGAATGGACACAAGCTCACTCTGTTTCTCTTCCAAATGAGATTAAAATGGTGAGCGTCAAGACAAAGATGCTGACCATGCCACCTTCACTTCTGAAGAAAGAGGAAAGTTCCAGGGCAGACTGTTTTGTGAATTTGGATTTTTTGTTGCCAAGACCTTGCTTAGAACAAATTACCTCCAAGTCTGTAGCCAGAGATGTTTTTCACTTTATAAAGGGGCAGCAAAGGAAATCTGAAGGTGAGTAATTTTAATTAATAAGCATTTTTAAGTGCCAGGAATATTTTCCTTCCTTCCTTCCTTCCTTCCTTCCTTCCTTCCTTCCTTCCTTCCTTCCTTCCTTCCTTCCTTCCTTCCTTCCTTCCTTCCTCTTTTCCTCCCTCCCTTTCAACCTCCCTCCCTCTCTTCCTTTCTCCCTTCTTCCCTTCCTTTCTTCCTTCCTCCCTCTTTTCTTCCTTCCTTCCCTCCCTCCCTCTCTTCCTCTCTCCCTGTGGGTTTGTTAAATATAACCTTTACTACATTAACGTAAGTTAATTTCATTCCCATTTTGTCATGAGCATTTGTCTTATCATAAACAAATGTTGAGTCTTGTTAAAAATGTGCATCTACTGATATGATCAAATGATTTTGGAGGTAAGATTGTGCATACCTGGCAGTGCTCAAGACTTACTCTTAGCTTTTACTCAGGGGTCATTCCTGGCAGTGATTGGAAGACCATATAGAGATAAGAGTCAATCACCTGCATAGTAAGAGCTTTACCCCTTTACAAATCTCTCTGGCCCCAGGGGCTGGAGTGATAGTACAGTAAGTAAGTCATTGTCTTGCAAGCAGCCAACCCATGTTCAATCCTTGGTATCCCCTATAGTCCCTCTTGCACAGCCAGGATTAATTCCTGAGCTCAGAGCCATGAGTAACCTCTGAGAATATCTAGGGGTGGTCCCTAAACAAAAAAAAAAAACAAACAAAAAATTCAAACTAATCACTGTATCCCCAAGTATATGGTTTTTATTTTTAATATGGCATTTATATAGTTCATTGTGTTTTTTTTTTACAGTTAAACAGTATTTCATTAAGAAATAGGACTGAAGAGGCTGAAGAGATAGTACAGCAGGTAGGGTACTTGCCTCACATGCTGCTGACTTAAATTTGATACCTGGCACTCCATATAATCCCCAAGCATATGAACATTGAATGGAGAGTCAAGAGTAAGCCCTGACTGCCCTCTGATCTTCACATCCCCTAAACAAACAACCAAAAAGGCTGAAAGGTGGGGAATGGAATAGATCAAGGAAGGGAACAATACAACTTTGATAGAGGGAAATGGCTACTCAGAAGAGAGTATTGAAGGCTCTTTTTCTTAAGCATTTGAAAATATTATGAGCTCACATTTAGCTGCTGTTCATCTGTGAGAATTTTTGTTGTTTCTGGGCCATGATTGTTTTTGTTGTTTTTGAGCCCCAAAGCTCAGGGCTCACTCCTGGTTTTGTACTCGGGAATCACTAGCTCCCAGAATGCTCAAGGGACCTATTGGGATACCAGGGATCAAATAACAGTGTTAGGCAAACACCCTGCCTGCTGTACTATTGCTCGGTCCAAGATACATGAGAATTTTGAGGGCCTTCCATCAGTAAATGTTCTTCCAAAAAATTTAAGTTTGCTTCTATTTGGTATCAGGTTGTGAGTAGGTTGAGTCTGCATAGCTTTATTCTGAAATGCATGAGAGTCTGAGTCAACTTCCAATCAGATATAGTCAAAGATTTATTTAGCAGATAGCTGCATGAATGTCTACTCTTATCCTTGGGACAACATGTCATTTGTATTTACTTCTACTGGCTCCAACTAATCAGCCTAAATCTCCAGGGACAAACTATGACCCAATAAACTGCAATAAGGAACACTGCTTAGCAGAGGAACTGTGATGTTTCTCATCAAAGGGAAATAAACTAAATCATAATTATAGGATTTGAGAGTAAAGGTAGAGTTCAATTAAAATAGTTAAGTAGAGCAGGGTTTTAATATTTTTATTGAATTAAAATGTACATACAAACTTCATCATTTTGGGGAATATTTTTATTTTTATTGATAAATAAAGATAGTATTGGTTTAGTTTAATGGATATTTCATTATGGTTTTTGATATGTGTTGTGAAATGATTAGGACATAATTTCAATAAATTCAGATTATATCTATCATCTAATAAGGAGAGAAGAAAAAGCAAAAAGAATAACTTGTCCTTGTATAAAAGCTCTTAGGATTTACTCTCTTAATAACATACAATATCATACACAAGTATTGCAATAGTTATGTTACACATCAGATTCCTAGTACTTTTAAAATTAATATTTTTTATTATTTACTTGCACCATGCTTAACAAACTTGTAAGGGTTTATGCAAAAATGTTCCAACACCACACTCTCCACCCAGTGTCTGCTTCCCTCCACCATTGTCCTAGTGTCCTTATCAACCCCCCCCCTCCTGTGCTAACCTTCCTACTAATGAATCTGGGTATTAGTCTTCCACTGTTTCTTTTTTTTAATATATCCCACATATGAGAGAAATCATTCTATGTCTGTCCTTCTTCCAGCTGACTTCTCTTAACACAATACCCTCCATTCTATCGCAAGAGTTTATGCTTTCTTAAAACCAAGTAGCATGGTACAGGAGCTATAGCACAGCAGTAGGGTGTTTGCCTTGCAAGTGGCTGACCCAGTACAGACTTGGTTTTGATCCCCGGCATCTCATATGGTCCTCTGAGCCAGGAGTGATTTCTGAGTCATAGACAGGAGTAACCCATGTGTGTCACCAGGTGTGGTCAAAAACCAAAAACCAAACAAACAAACCGAAAAAACAAGTAGCATCCCATACATACACACACACATACACACACACAGACACACACACACACACACACACACACACACCAGTTTCTTTGTCCAGTTATCTGTTTTTAGATGCTTATGTTGTTTGTGAATAGTGTTTTAATAAATAGAGAAGCTGAAATGATTTTTCTGAATAGAGTTATTGGGCATTTGGGATAGATGCTCAGATGTAAAATAGCAAGGTCATATGGAAGCTCAGTTACTATTATTTTGAGAAGTGTTCATATTGTTCCCTTTATATTATATGAATCACTTTATTTAAAGATCATGTATTACATATTTTGTCATAATACATTTGTTTTCAGTTAAGTGGGAACAAAATTATTTTTTTAAAAAATGGAAAAAAACGAGAAGAGCAATAAGAAAATTTGTAAGAATTAATTTATCTTGCAGTGAGGTAATTAAGTCATTATCAAGATGTGTATCCCATGTAACCATAATTTTTCATGGCTTGGTTTACATCTCTTTTGAGAATAAGTTGAGTCTATGGAGCTGGCTGATAACTGTGTTTGTGGGCCATATTGTTTTCTTTAATTTTATTTATCTTGTAAGTTTGGGGAGAGATGGAGCCAAGATGGTAGTGAAAAAAAAATTGAGAGTGTACCTGAGAAACCCCAAACAAAAATCATAGCAAAGACCAGAAGCAAAATCTGAATTTTACATGGAATTCCATGTGGGAGTACCTAACCACCATCTTCAGGATATTTTCTACTGGAAGTGATAGATTGAAGCCATTACTCTTATTGGTGCTTGGGGGGCCATATAGGATGCCAGGTATAGAAACCAGGTTGGCCACGTACAAAGCAAACACCCTACACATTTTACCAATGACCTCCCTCACCCTCCAATACTTTCAATTATATTGAAAGTACTTTTTATTATATGGGCTTGGGAGTTTAACTCAATGTAATAACATATAGTTCTAGGGACCGGAGAGATATCTCAGTGGTAGGACATTTGCCTTGCATGCAGCTGACCCAGGACAGACCTCAGTTTGATTCCTGGCATCCCATATTGTCTCCCAAGCCAGGAGCAATTTCTGAGTGCATAGCCAGGAATAACCCCTGAGCATCACTGGGTGTGGTCAGAAAAACAAAACAAAACAATAATAACAACAAAAAACATATACTTCTAGGAGAGTGACACTTGCCTGACTTAGGCAAAACCAGCCTCTGTCTCCAAATTGTGTTTAACTGAGCGCATGCTTGCACCTGGAATCAGAAAAGAGATTTTTCTCTAGAGTCTAAGGAAGCCAGGTACTATCAGATCCCAATTCAGCCTTTTATTTGTTGCCCAGACTTTCGTCTGGGTTATGGTACATTGGTATCATAGCCCAAGTCTGGAAATGTGAATCTAGAGTGTAGCACTAGTCTACCTATCCTTAGGAATATGGCTGACACAGCAAGCTTGTGACTGCAACTTGCTAGGAAGTTGATGTACCAGAGCAAGACAATTGAAGTGTTAAAGACTGTGTGGGATCAGTGAGCATGAGCCATTGACGACCTATCTCAAAGGCCTACTCAAACCAGATCCTCACTCCAAATTATTTCAGAGTACTAGACACACTAAAGGAGCAGAGGGACTCACCTGCATCAATGGATAAAAACAAAAGTTTGGGAAGGACTCTTAACAAACAAGAGCTCTCTAAACTCCTGGATTAGGAAGTGAAACTACTAACAATGGTACAAAACTTACTTCATACACACTGACCTGGCTTCAGTGCATAGTGTCCCTTGAATCCACAAAGAATGGCCCTTGAGTACCAAGTCAATAGAAAAGCCCTGATCACTGCCAGGTATGGCCCAAAAAGAATAAACAGAAGAATTCAACTTCTAACTAAAAATGCTGAGAGACAGAAATGTACATTATATAATAATTTAAGGATCTTTACATCAAGAAGTTGTAATTTTCATGTAATATACACCAAATGATGACACATTGATTAAGTAACTACTAACAGGTCTGAAGAAATATGGACAACAAATATAGTAGGAAATTTTTAACACTTTTCCACTGTACTTTCTGGGATCTCATTTCTTGGTGAGTTCTTCCCAGCATGCACTGAGAAGAAAACTGACAAAGAAACTGACAACTAGATAATTTATTATGCAGTTTTCAACTGTCAAACTTTTTGTTGAATTTCCTTTTCCCAGAGTTGTTTTTGTTTATACCTTCTAAAATTCCCTTTACTCTCCTCTTTTTTTTTGTTTTGTTTTTGGTTTTGGTTTTTGGTCACACCCAGCAGCACTCAAGGGTTACTCCTAGCTCTACTCTCAAAAATCACTCGCAGTATGCTTGGGGGACCATATGGGATGCCAGGATTTGAACCACTGACTTTCTGCATGAAAGGCAAATGCCTTTACTTTCATGCTATCTCTCCGACCCCTTTTACTCTCCTTTTAAGGAGGTTTCAGGCATTCATTTAGAGTAGAACAGAGCTTATCTATTAAATTATTTAACTAATTCCATACACATTTAAGAAGGTTTTCAACATACATTGTGATATACTTATCAGAAAGATAAGTACCAGTAGAAATTTTTGAGTCCTTTTTTATCCCTGAAACATTATTTAACAGAGTTGACTAATATTTATTCAAATATTTACAATATTACCTGAAACATTTGTAATTGAGGAAGTTATATACATGCATCTGATTATAAATGATATTCAATTATAGTGCTAGGATATCCATAAAGTTGATAAAATCTTTTTTTTCTTTCTTTTTATTTTGGTTTTTGGGTCACACCCAGTGACGCTCAGGGGTTACACCTGGCTATGTGCTCAGAAGTCACTCCTGGCTTGGGGGACTATATGGGGAACCGGGGGATCGAACCGCGGTCCATCCTAGGCTAGTGCAGGCAAGGCAGGCACCTTACCTCCAGCGCCACCGCCCGGCCCCTCTTTTTTTTCTTCATTTTTCTCCTTTCTTTTCTTTTTCTTCTCTTTCCTTTCTTTTTTCTTTTTTCTGTCTTGTTTTTATTCTTTCTTTCCTTTTCTCCTTCCCTATCTCCTTCCTCCTTCCCTCCCTCCCTTCTTTACTTCCTCCCTTTCTTTCTTCCTCCCTCCCTCTCTCCTACCCTTCCTTCCTTTCTTCTTACTTCCTTCTTTCCTTCTTCTTTCTTCCTTCTTTCTTTCTTCCTTCCTTCATTCCTTCCTAGACCACACACAACTGTACGTACTCTGGGCTTTGTGCTCAGTGATCATTCCTGAAGGGGACCCTTTATAAATCTGAGAAACAAATCCAGATTAGTTGCATATAAGCAGGTACCCTACACACTATGCTAGCTCTCTGATTCCATGAAATAGCTTTTGGAGAGAAAAGCTCAAGTTTTAGAATACAAAATTGTGTGTGTATAATTTTGTCTTTGTTGTACCTAACCACAATACCATCTTCTGGGGCAAAGCCAACCACTTCATGCAAACTCAAATGTTTGTTTGAATATGATTTAGCTAAAGGTGTTATATTTTAGAGAGGACTGGTTCTCCGTGAAAATCTGGAATGGTGTCCTGTAGCTAAACTGTTAACAGTTTTAAAAAACTGATTTTTTTAAAGCTGATTTTATTCATCTTTCAAAGCATCAAAGGGTCAGGGGATGGTTTCAAAGCATCAAAGTGGCAGGACGAAGGTTTTACAAAAAATCTCCAGTTCTGACTACTACTTCTTAACATTTGGAAGATCTACCAGCACTGGATTGTCTGCATGAAATGGACAGCATCCATTCCAACTATCAATGGGTGTCCCTTCACTTGATAGTGATTTGTGTTCTCTACTCTTCCTACTGCTTGTACTCCATCTATTTCTGTGACAGCCTCAAATCCTGAGCACAGTGGTGATTTGGGGCTTCAGCTTTAAGTCTTTGGTGATGAGTTAGGTTTTAGGAATCATTTGACCTTTGGTAAAAATATACTAACATTTAGGTATCAATTTAGTGAATACCAACACCTCCCTTCTCTCTCTCTCTCTCTCTCTCTCTCTCTCTCTTTCTTTTCGGCCACACCCGTTTGATGCTCAGGGGTTACTCCTGTATAAGTGCTCAGAAATTGCCCCCTAGCTTGGGGGGGGGGAACATATGGGACGCCGGGGGATCGAACCGCTGTCCTTCCTTGTCTAGCGCTTGCAAGGCAGACACCTTACCTCTAGCACCACCTCACTGGCCCCTCACCTCCCTTCTCTTTACCCTCCATTAAGAATTCATTATCTTTTAAATATCAATATTTAGACAATTCTGCAGTCTAGGATTTCTAAGCAAAATGAACATAGGCTACAAAGAGCCAATGTGCATTAATGGCAAGATTCCTGTTTTACTCCAGAGAGATCCAAAATCTTATTTCTAGAGGAGCTGCTGGCTTACTTTTTTTATTTGTTTGTTTGGGAGTCATATCTAGTTGTATCTGTGCTCAGTGCTTATGCCAGGCTCTGTGCTTAGAAGTCACCTCTGGTAGCATTCTGGGAACCACATGCAGTTCTGGAGATCAAACACGGGTCAGTTGAATGCTTACCCTCTGTACTTAACCTCTTTCCAGCCCATGTTGGCTTGCATTCTAAGGCAATAAAATTCAAAGTCACATTTCCTTTCTCTTGGTTACATTTGCTTGCTTTTTGTTGATATTGGGGCCACACCCAGTGGTGCTCAGGGGTTACTCCTGACTCTATGCTCAGAAATTACTCCTTCAGATGGTGGTTCGAGTCCTGGCATCTCACATGGTCCCCGGAGCCAGCCAGGAGAGATTTCTGAATGCAGAGCCATGAAGTAACCCCTGAGAGTCTCCAGGTATAACCCCAAAACCAAATAAAGAAAGAAATAAGGGGCCTGGGAGAGAGTATGGAGGTAAGGCATTTGCCTTTCATGCAAAAGGTCATCCCGGTGCCCCATATGGTCCCCCATGCCTGCCAGGAGCAATTTCTGAGCATGGAGCCAGGAGTAACCCCTGAGCACTGCCAGATGTGACCCAAAAACCACACACACATAAAAAAAAAAGAAAGAAATAAAAGAAATTACTCCTGGCAGGCTCATGGCACCATATGGGATGCGGGGGATTGAACCCCAGCTTAGCAGCATGCTAGGCAGACACCCTACTTGCTGTGCTATTGCTCTGCCTCTTACTTAATTTATTTTATTTTTTTGGTTTTTGGGTCACACCCAGCATTGCTCAGGGGTTACTCCTGGCTCTATGCTCAGAAATTGCTCCTGGCAGGCACAGGGGACCATATGGGACGATGGGATTTGAACCAATGACCTTCTGCATGGAAGGCAAATGTCTTGCTTCCATGCTATCTCTCCAGCCCTCCCCTACTTATTATTATTTTTGTGTGTGTGTGGTTTTTGGGTCACACCGGCAGTGCTCAGGGTTTACTCCTGGCCCCATGCTCAGAAATTGCTCCTGGCAGGCATGGGGAACCATATGGGGCACCGGGATTCGAACTGATGACCTTTTGCATGAAAGGCAAATGCCTTACCTCCATGCTATCTCCCGGGCCCCTACCCCTACTTATTTTTTATAGTAAAGGTCTCTCTTGTTCAGAATGGAAAGATGAATGAAAGTGTCAAATACTGTATGAACTATGAGACTCATAATTTAGGCTTTCCTCCTATGTTTTAGCACTGCCACATGTTCTGGTGAATTCCTGACTCTAACTGCAGTGCCTTGTGGAAGTGGGAGTGTGGGGGATTGGCTCTGTAATGCCCTGCAAAAAATGTTATAGTCTCTGATCCAGTGTCTTCTCCTCCAAACAAATAAATAAATAATTAAATTAAACAATGCTTATATATCATGATATGCAATGAAGATACATATACAAAGGTTATCTATGTTATCTATATGTATATATGAAATATAACAAATGGCCAAAAGCAAAAAAAAACTAGGAGTTGCATTTTAGAACAAAGCTTATTATGGTAGGAAGATAGAAGAGGCTTTTGAGGCCTGGGGCTGGAAAACAACCCTGAAACAATTGTAGAGAAAAATGTACACTCTGAGGTGGTGTGGTGTTAGAATGTGATGTTAGTATTCATGAAACTCTAATATTGACATTATTGAAAAATTCTGCTACTAAATTAATATTTAAGAAAAAGAAATATATAGTCATATTCTGCTTATGGTTATATTTAGTCTGAGATCCATTTGGAGATTTCACTATTGCACAGACTTTTCCAGGTGTACTTATAATTTGAAGATACAGCCTAATGTGCACCTAGGCTATATCATAAATACAGTATTATTATACATTAATATACTTATGTATTATATCAATGTAATAGTGATTCATATGTATTCATATACATTTGTGGTAATTATATTTATGCATCAAAACAACACTATACATGAAATGACAATTACCTTTAGCATCAATTGCCCACAATTTTTGTTTTTTGGATTTGGTTTTGGTTTGGGGGCTGCAGATGGCAGTGTTCAGGACTTCTTACTGTGCATTTATGAGTTACTCCTGGTAAAGCTGCTGGTGGTGGATGGGGTAGATCATATGGGAAGTCAGTGATCAAACCTATTTAATCGAAAACTTACCTTGCTTACTATTACTCCAGTCCCTTGTATGATTCCTTACCTTCTTCAGTGGGGATCACATCAGAAAATACTCTTTTTCACAGTTTTCTCAATCTCAACATCATAACTATCTTAGCTCCATACACCTGCTTAAGGTTGATTAGGTTCAGTGTACCACTAAGAATAACTAATTATTATTTTTTATTATAGATTTTTCTACCTCTGATGTGAAATACAATAGACAAAGAATTGAGGTAAGAACTGAAATTTATTTATGTGTTTTTTACTTAAAAATTAAACCATGGGGGGGCCGTAGTGATATCTAAGCAGTAAAGTGTTTGCCTTGCATGCAGCCAACAGAACGGACCACAGTTTGAATCCCATCCCATACGGTCCTTTGAGCCTGCCAAGAGCAATGTCTGAGTGCAAAAGCCAGGAGTAACCCGTGAATGTCAGATGTGACCTAAAAACCAAAATAAATAAATAAATAAATAAATAAACGAACTATGGGGACCAGAGAGATAGAACAATGGTAGGGCATTTGCCTTGCATGCAGCTGATCCAGGACAGACCTAGGTTCGATTCCCGGCATTTCATGTGGTTCCCCGAGCCTGCCAGGAGTGATTTCTGAATGCAGAGCCAAGAGTAACTCCTGTGCATTACCTGGTGTGGCCCCAAAACCAAAAAGAAAATTATAAAATAAAAAATTAAACCATGGTTGGGAGCCGGGAGGTGGCGCAGGAGGTAAGGTGCCTGCTGCCTTGCCTAGGATGGACCACGGTTCTATCCCCCGGTTCCCATATGGTCCCCCGTGCCTGCCAGGAGCAACTTCTGAGCGCATAGCCAGGAGTAACCCCGGAGCGTCACTGGGTGTGGCCCAAAAACCCCAAAAAAAAAAAAAAATTAAACCATGGAGCTGGAGCTTGCCTTGTATGTGGCTGGGTTTAAACTGATATCCCATATGGCCATCTGAGCACTTCCAGGAGTAATTCCTGAGTGCAGAACTAGCAGTAATCCCTGAGCACTGCTAAATTTGGCCCAAAAATATAAAAAATAGGTACTGATAATTTAAAAAAATATTATTGACTTAGGAAAAAATAATAGCTACTACTAAAAAAGAAGCTTAAGTACTGTAGAAATCTTTCTGAAGTTACTTTTAAGTCACAGAGGAAAATTATCCAGGAAATAAAATTATGGGACTATATTGCATCTCTCCTATCCTGAAAAGGCCTGTTTCTTACAATAGGCTCTTCTACCTCTTCCTTCTTACACACACAGCTGTCAATTAAATAAAGAAAATTAACATGTACCTATGAACTGCCATCATTCATTATCATGCCTATAAGTATTCTTTTTTTTTTTTTTTTTGGTTTTTGGTCAACACCCGTTGACGCTCAGGGGTTACTCCTGGCTATGCGCTCAGAAGTCGCTCCTGGTTTGGGGGACCATATGGGAAACCGGGGGATCAAATCGCGGTCCGTCCTAGGCTAGCGCAGGCAAGGCAAGGCAGGCACCTTACCTCCAGTGCCACCGTCCGGCCCCCGCCTATAAGTATTCTAAAGTAATTAAGTATCAAATACTTGAGAACAGACCACAGTGAAAAGAAAGTTTATAAATGTATTAACTCAAGACCAAATATATATTAGGATACAATATACTCTTAATCATAAAAGAGTTTAGTTTGGAATTGAATTAATTTAGTTTAGTTTGGATGAAAATTACCCTCAAGAATACAAGGGGCAGTCTAGTCCTCTTTGACTTGGAAAAGCCATTTCTGTCACAGGTCAGTGTACTCCAAGGGAAAAAGAAGCATAAGGACAGGGGAGGGTCTTCCACCCTTCCCCACCCCAGCTGGGCTCTACCTAGCCACACAGTTCCAAGAAACTGAGACAGACAGACAGACCAGCAACAGGGTCCTGTTTGACTCAAAAGAATAATTTTCATGCCAGGTCAGTGCTCCACTTTACTCCAAGGTTGCACATATCCTTTAGTCAACATATCCTTTAGTCAGCAAGTCCACCACAACACATAAAAAAAACAACACCACACTGCAAAGGTCACAATGGAAAAGAAATGCAGAATCCTACCACACTTAGTAAGCAAAGGTGGTAGTTCTGAAGGCTCAATAGTATCAGAGAACTGTAGTCTCTTTGATAAGGACTTTATAGAGGAAATGTTTAGACGTTTAATGAATTAATAAAAAAAATGAAACAGTCAATTGAACTCAAAGGATATGAGAGTATGAATGAGAAAACTTCAAACAGAAATTAGAGAACTGAAAAACTTGATAGATGAAATGAAAAACTCACTGAAAGACCTCATCAGCAAAGACAGAATCAACGACTCAAAGGTGAGTTGCATAACACCTCCAGACAACAGCAGATGATTAAAAAGAGCTTTAACAGAACATAAGATGGAAAAAATACTTAATATAAATGAACAAAGACAATAGAACTTTGTGATAAATTCAACAGAAACAACAAGAGTAATTAGAGTTCCAGTGAAACAGGAATAAAACCTCTATTAAGAAACAACAGTCAGGGCCCGGAGAGATAGCACAGTGGCTTGCTTTGCAAGCAGCCAATCCAGGACCAAAGGTGGTTGGTTTGAATCCCGGTGTCCCATATGGTCCCCCGTGCCTGTCAAGAGCTATTTCTGAGCAGACAGCCAGGAGTAACCCCTGAGCACCTTCGGGTGTGGCCCAAAAACCAAAAAAAAAAAGAAAAAAAAAAGGAGACAACAGTCAAAAACATAATTGCAGAGAAGTTCCCAGAGATGAAGAGTGCATGCACCAGCTAAAAAAAGATCCAAATTAAAACACCCCAAGCACATCTTAGTCATAGTAATAAAAACCACAGAGAGAAATATAATAGCTAAAAATAAAATATACTAATAGCAGCAAGTTCATAATGGGAAATATATACAAAGAAGCATCCTTAAGATTTACAGCAAGGGCTAAAGTGATAGTACAGCAAAGAAGGTGCTTGCTTTGCATGCAGCTGATCTGGATTCAATCTCTGACATTTCATATGGTCTCCTAAGAGCCATCAGGAGTGATTCATGTGTGCAGAGCCAGGAATAAGACCTGAGCACTTATGGGTGAGTTGCAAACAAAACAAAACAAAACAAAAAGATTTACAGGAGATTTATCACAAACAACTCTTCAAATCCAAAGGCAGTGATGGGGTATAGAAAAAGGAAATTTAATGAAATAAAAGCCTCACCAAGTTCACCCAACTAGACTCTCATTCAAGCTTGAAGGAATGATACATACCTTCACAGATAATAACAAGCTCAGGAACTTTACAGACCCAAAACCAACTTTAGAAGAAGAACTAACAGGAATTTTGTTTTGTTTTGTTTTTTGGGCCACACCCGGTGACGCTCAGGGGTTACTCCTGGCTATGCGCTCAGAAGTCGCTCCTGGCTTGGGGGACCATATGGGAAACTGGGGGATCGAACCGCGGTCCGTCCTAGGCTAGCACAGGCAAGGCAGGCACCTTACTTCCAGCGCCACCACCCGGCCTCCTAACAGGAATATTTTAAGACATGACAAACCCCACAAAAACACCAAATTTCTACAAAAGATGGAATAAATTTTCATTATAAGAGTGACACTCAAAGTTAATATGAGAAATTATTAAAGCCAATTAAAAGACAAATGGCAAAATGGATCAGAAAACTTAATCTTACATTTTGCTGCCTAAAGAAACACACTTGAATAGTCAGAGCAAAATGTGACTCAAAGTTAAAGGTTGGAAGACAATCCTTCAAGCAAACAACTCCTTAAAAAGGTTGGGTGGCCCTTACCGCGCTAGCCTTGGACGGACTGCGGTCCGATCACCCGTGCCCCATATGGTCCCTCAGACCAGGGGCGACTTCTGAGCGCATAGCCAGGAGTAACCCCTGAGCGTCACTGGGTGTGGCCCAAAAAACAAAAACAAAAACAAAAACAAACAAACAAAAAAAAGGTTGGGTGGCCATACTAATAGCAAATGAAATAGACTTCAAACTTAAAAAGATTACAATACAGCCAGGGCTATTTATAAATGGTCAAGAAATATGTATATCAGGAAGAGATCACAATCCTAAACATATATCCACCCCATGAGGGGATTGCAATACTTAAAACAACTGCAATAGACTTGAGAAAGGCATCAATAGCAATACAATAGCAGTTGGAAATTTCAACACCACTCTGTCAACTCTTTTTTTTTTTTTTATTTGGTTTTTGGGCCACAATCAGGTGATGTTCAGGGTTTACTCCTGGCTTTGTGCTCAAAAAT
>PVKC010032966.1:0-14115 GCA_004027635.1 Crocidura indochinensis
AGAGAGAGAGAGAGAGAGAGAGAGAGAGAGAGAGAGAGAGAGCCCTAGTATTATACATCCCAGACTTAAAGTATGAAAGTTCACATCTCAAGAGAGAAAATGTGGGCAACATCATATGGGCTCACAACAAAGATCCTTTGTTATAAATTGACTTTTGTAAGATTTTCCCTACCTGCACCACCTGGAGTTTTCTCCCGAGACAATAAACCTGTCGTTAGGGTAGCCACAAAAGGGAAGGATTGGGATAGTTGATGGTAATTTTCTGATATTCCTTTCCTGGCATTTTTTTCTGCTGGAGCTTCTCTGAATGGGTGAGTGGTGGTCCAGTCTCCTCTGGGCTACAGAGGTTCTGGTGTCAGATCTTTGCTGTCACTGTAGGCAAAAGGGTAATGCCCTAATAGTAATGCTGTTATAACTTACAGCAAATAAAAGGGTGACTTCCTCAAATTCCACTGATTGGCTTTATTACATCCCAAAATCTTTAACTGAAATTGGGGACATTGATGGAGGAAAGTGGACTCTGGTAAAGGGCTTGATATTGGAACATTATACGCCTAAAACCAAATTTGAACAATATTGTAGTTCATATATTACTATTTATTATTTAAATTTATATATTTTATTAGCTCAATAAAAATAGTTATGACTGGTAGTTATAATTTTGTCAGATCAACCAAAAATTTAAAAATAAACTATATAAAGAGAATTTTTAACATGCAGAAACCATCTCCCATATAAGATTTTTCATTGCTTTCTCTATTACTTCATTACATTTGTGAAAACCCGTGTCTCTTTTAATTGTCAGGGCTCTAAAAAAATGAATATGCTTAAGCAAAATTTAGAATGCTATTTAAGGTATTTGCAAGACTTGTGACAGTAGAGATGAAGCCAAGACAAGCTTGTCTTTTGTGATGATGATGAGGATGAGGATGCATGTCAATGAATTACAAAGAGAGTCTAAAGGTCACATACCAAATATGTCTACTAGTTCTAGGGAGATTCCATAGATACTCTCTGCAGGGAAACCCTTAACCCAAGCTATCTCCTCAGAAGATACAAAGGAGAGAAAAAATATATGCTTAACTATTTATTTAAGCTATTCTAGATGGTTTTCATTGGTCTTTCAATATCAAGACAATTTTCTCTATATCCTCAGGGAGTTAAAAAAGTCAGATCATAAGTCTTGTAGCATCTGAATCTAATATCTGAAGTGAGAACAGGAGTGAAAGAACAGGTATGCATGGACTGCACTAATCAAAGGGAACAAGGAAAAACTAGAGCAATAATACCACAAGTAGGATTGCACGTGGCCAACTGGGGTTCAATCACCGGCACCCCAGATTGTCCCCTGAACACTGCGAGAATCACTTTGTGTCATTCCTGAGCACAAAGTCCGTAGTAATCCCTGAGCACCACCAGGTATGACCCACCACCAGCACCCCCAGAAAAAAAAAAGAACAAGGGAAATAAAATGACAAGGTCAAGGAAATCTAAAGAATGATTAGCCAATGTCAAGTTCTGAATCTTTTAAAATAACCAAAAAATCGAGACATAACAGGGAGTTAAAATGTTTGGGTTCTTATTGTTGTTGACATTTTATTTAAATGTGTGTAGAAATCATAGAACAGATGAACGCATTTTAATCAATTTTTGACATGTAAATGTGTCAATAGTAGTGGTAGTAGCAGCAGCACCAAGAAAATAATACTAGTGATGGTTGTGGTGATAGTGGTCATGTTAGAAGTAGAAATATAATGGTATTAGTTATAATGGTAGTTGTGGTTGTATTTTTAGCACTGCTGATATATCATCCTATCTTTATTTTCAAAATTCATTATTCTGGAAGCTAGAAGAATATTATAATGAGTCTGGCTCTTGCTTTGTATGTGATTGGTCCATGTTCAATACCTAGCACCTAATGTGGACTCCCACCTCACCTACCTAACCCCACAAGGAATGATCTTGAGTGCAAACGTAGAAGTAAGCCCTGAAAACAGCAAGGTATGGTCATAAAATAATACATATCACTGCTTGCTTTTGAAGACCTTTTAAGATTGTGCCCAACATTTATTAAAGATTCCACAATGGTAGTGCAGTGGTAGAGCAGTTGTCTTGCATGTGACTGACTCAGAATGGACCTTGGTTCAATCCCTGGTCCCGCAAAGCCAAGAGAAATTTCTGAACACATAGCCAGGAATAATCTATGAGCATCACTGGGTGTGACCCAAAAACCAAAAAAACATTATTCTACAGTTATTAAGACTAAAGACTAATTTAAACTATCTTCAATCTAATAAGCTCAAACTATTCATGGCTAGCTATGAAGCTTTTTCTCTTCTGACTTAACTCTGCTAATTAATGCAGCACACATTATTTAAAAAGCATGCACACATCAATTTTGAAGTCTTTTCTTAAGAGCTATTCCCATGCCATTTTCTCCCAAAAGCTGTATAACACCTAAAGATAAGAATTCTTTTTTTTTCCATTTTTTTTTATTTTAATCATAGTGGTTTTCATAATATTCACAGTAATATTCCATTTACAAATAAACATTGAATCAGGGGAATTCCCATCACCAAGTTGTCCTCCCTCCACCTCCATTCCCATTCTGTCTCCCATATCCTCCACCCTCTCCCCAGGTCAAAAAAAAAAAAAAAAAAAGATAAGAATTCTTTGTCCATTAAATCCTAGAACATGCAATTATCCTTAAATTACAGTAGTAGATGTTGATATATAGGCAGTGTTTGTGGGTCTCTGTATAAATCCATGGTTCCCAGGTCCTTCAATATTTCCAAGGATAAAATATTAAGATCTTTAGATTTACAAAATAGAAAAGGGTAATGTAAAATTAAGTAAAGAAAAAAAGAAAGAAACACACCAACAGGTGATATACTAAGTATAAGACTAAGTTAAGTATGGCTCATTTTGTGATTTCTTTTGTAGGAAAACACAGGTTTTATATAACTTAAATAAATTGATAATCTAATCAAGGAAGAAGTTACTAGCCTCCTAAGACTTTTAAATATAGGTCTTTAGGAAACACTGAAGAGATATCTCCCTTTGCCCTTTATACACACAATAGGACTCTATAAAGAAGGCCTTCAAAAAACTTTCATGGCAGGATTCTCTACATTAACACCTAATGGTGAAATAAAACCAGAACCTCTGTGTCGCCTTGACTTAGACATAGAATCTGTAAAAAAAAAAAAAAAAAAAAAAAACCAGGATCTGTAACTACAGAAACCTGACAGCAACAACTGTGATTGTCAAGAGCTTTTACTGGGGCCACAAAGAATTTGGGGTTAGACAACTTAAAATGCCCAGAGCCTATATTTCATCTTGTTGCAGAATGTTTCATGGGTAAGATTTCCCTGTTTTTAGGCCAAAGTTTTTCCTTTCTATTTCCCCCATATTTTGCTATGCCTATTCAAAAACAAACAAACAAACAAAAGGAATAAAGACAGTCTGCCATACACACGCCCTTTTTTCTTTTCTTTTCTTTTTTGTTTTTTAAATAGGGGCTTCCACCTTTTTCATAGAACTTTGTGACACAAACGCCCCCCCCCCCTTTTAACCACACATTCCCTATTTTTTTTTTTAAATAAAGCTAACGAGGAATAAAGAAAGACAAGGTTCAGAGACCAAGTAGTCTCAGATGCATTCGTTGAGAAAAAAAAATAAGAACAAAAATAAATATGCAAGCCAAAGTAAATGACAATAGAATCAAAGGGCTTAAACTTTTAACAATCTAAACTTAAATGGGCCTGTAATACTGTCAAGTGGCAAAGGGTATTGATATAGGATGCACTCTGGTTAAATTGGTGGGATGAGGTTGACACTGGTGGTGGGAATGGCCCTAGCTCAATGTATTTCTGAAATTTAACTATGTAAGAACCTGTAAATAACAATTGTTTCAATAAAATAACATTTTAAAAAAAGTTTTGTAATTCGGAATTTAGATTGAATTTAATCCTGTTGCTGATGGGGGTTTTACTGGTAGCTTACATAAAATGGGGAGAAGAGAGGTGAGAGTCTCTAGAAAGAAATCAACTGCTATTCTTTACTCTCCTCTGTTCCATGTGAAGCACCTGGGGGGTACAGGACTGATTAAAGTCTGCTATGAGCTATTGAGCAACAGAGAAACATATGTCCTTGTAGTCTCAGAAATCAACCATACATTCTACCTGAAATCCACTTGTTATTCCACTTGTGCTAGATATAATATCCACCATCCAATTTCTTGGGGAACCCATACTCAGGCTACAGCAAGGAATTTTTCAATGCAGAAATGAAAAACCAACCCTAACTTAATCAGACTTTGTTGTTCATTGGCAGTGCCTCACAGAAAAAAAAATATTCAGGAGAGAAATAGTAACTGATATTAAGGAAGTAAAGGTAAGTAAGGAGAGGTAAACTAAGATATGTGCTGAGGGGTCGGGAGTGGAGATATGTGCTCAAGAAAGAGGATGGGCCCGGGAGATAGCATGGAGGCAAGGCATTTGCCTTTCATGCAAAAGGTCATCGGTTCGAATCCCGGTGCCCCATATGGTCCCCCGTGCCTGCCAGGAGTAATTTCTGAGCATGGAGCCAGGAGTAACCCCTGAGCACTGCCGGGTGTGACCCAAAAACAAAAACAAAAACAAAAGAGGAGAGAGAGAGAGAGAGAGAGAGAGAGAGAGAGAGAGAGAGAGAGAGAGAGAGAGAGAGAGAGAGAGAGAGAGAGAGAGAGAGAGAGAGAGAGAGAGAGAGCCATTATTAAATTCTGAAGGTGCAGATCTCAAGAGTACAGATGCCGGTGATATTTGCTTGTGCAAAATGCTTGCAGTCAACATGGAAGCTGGCAATACAGACATGTAAGGCATGGTGGGTTTTTTTTCCCTGCCAAGTTGTTTTATGTATACTTTTCTCATACCGTGCCCCCACTCATGCCATTACTAAGCTGGCTTCCAAGGGAAATTTTTAGCAGTTGATGGTTTTTTGATATCCATTGATCCAATGCTTGAAAGTTTCTTCTAAGAGGGTTCACTCACTTTTTCTTTTAGTGTATCCTTGCACTAGGCCTAGGGATTCTTCATCCTAATGGTTTTACAGGATTTTGAGATTGGTATTTTGGATCAAAAGCTCCATTTTTGATTTTAGGCTGGTTCAGATTTCAGATAGTGTTTTCCCCAAAATACTTTAGCAACCCCAATCTCTCTGCCTATGACAAATCTATGGAAGACATACCTAGAAGAAAATTCTACACTGGGGTTTCCATTTCTTCTCTTCATTCCTTATTTGTTCCTCATATTTTACCATTTCAACCAGTGTTTGGTAATGTTTCAAAGTAAGGTAATAACATTCATTGCATTTTAAGTTTTTTTAGATTCTTTGGTTAAAATTACCATGAGTTCAATGAATCTATGAATTACTTAATTCATCTAAATACATATTTAAGTTATTATTTATATAACATGTAATATAAATGATTAATAGAATATTATAAATATATTTTATACTAAACTCTTCACAGCTTCCTAGACATTCAACACTTACATTTTTAAATTTCATTTTATTGAAATCATTGGGATTTATAAAGTCCTTCATAGTTGGGTATCAAAAATACAATGAATCAGAGTCAATCCCATTACCAGTATTGGCCTCCCTGCACCGAGTTCCATAGTGTATCCCAAACACCACCCTCTGCCTCCCACCCTGCAATTATAACAGACACATTTAATATTTAGATTCTTAGAGTTTAGCTCTCTTAATTACATGATTGTTGACTTAGACATGGATATTTGATCCTGTCCTTTTTTTTTTCTCCACCAATACATGCATAAGAGACCATTTGTCCCCTGGACTCCATCCTTTCATATTTTTTTCTCCTACATTCAATTTTGTTCCTTCTTACATACTCTGGGATTACAGATTTTTGAGACAACTCCCATTTGGGCCAATGCATTTCTTCATGCAGTTATTCTAAATACCACATAAAAGTGATGTAATCCAGTATTTATCTTTTTACTATGGCGTACTGCACTTAATATAATATCTTTCATTCATATTGCTGCACATTACATGATTTCATCATTTATTACAGCTATATAGTTTTCCAGTGTATGTATCTACCATATCTTCAAGATCCACTCATCTCTTGTTGGACATTGATTCCAAGTCTTAGCTATGTATTGATTGCTGCAATAAATAGCGGTATAACACTTACATTTTATTCTAATTTATTTTAACAATATCTGAACTGTTAAGTGGGCATTAGTGAAGGGAAAGAGAGTATTAAAAAACCTGAGTCTACAATAAATAAATAATTTCATTTCCCTGCATGAACAAATCCCCAACATTTCAAACACAAACCTCCTGACCTTTCTTTTGCACCTGCATTTTCTTCCCAATTACATCTGAGTTACCTAAGGCAAAATTATTTCCATATCTATTTCTTCATTATTTGTCATATAATGTACCAAATTTATTGTTTATTGCGTATCTGTCACTTGGTTAACGTTTAATTTAAAACTTATTCAATGTCCCTTTATCTCCTGATCTTTTGAGGGCTTCTTCTAGAAATATAATGCCTTTTACATAATTGACCATAATTATAACCTGGAAGAAAACAGTTTACAGTCACAGATGTAACACAGTTGCGCATGAGCACCACTGAAAGGTTTAATCTATAAGTTTCTAGGTAGTAATTTATATCATTCTCCTTAAAACTTCTTTGGGGAGGGTCAGTAAGCCCCACTAGCAATGTTCAGAGCTACTCCTAACACAGTGCTCATTTTTGGAGTAGAAAAAACACCACTGTCAACAGCATAAAACACAAATCATTAACACTTTATTGTTTCCTTGGACCTCTACTTGTATCTTTTAATTTGCCTTTTTTTTTTTTTTTGGTTTTTGGTTTTTGGGTCACAACTGGCAGGGCAGCAGTCAGGGTTTACTTCTGGCTCAGCATTCAGAAATTGCTCGTGGTAGGCTACAGGGACCATATGAGATGCTGGGATTCGAACTACTGTCCTTCCTGAATCAGCTTCATGCAAGGTAAATACCCTACTGCTATGCTATCTCTTCCACCCCTACTTGTACTTTTTTAATCTACCAAATGAAAACAAGTATTCAACTTCTTCTTGCCATAGGACGACTTTATGAACACATTTTACAAATGCATGATGAGAATTTTTTGAGTTGGTAGGCACAAAGAATGAATCCCGGGATATCTGGGATTGCTTTCAGTAAACTCCCTAAGTTTTGTGGCCTTTGACAAAGTTTAACATTGCCTGTTGTTCACAATAGCTTTTAATAGCTTCTCATAGCTCATAATGCACAGTTTTGATTCCAGTATCTTATAAAGTCACTTGGGATTATTTTTTTCAGAGTATATTAATTTTCCTGTCTACAGAGAACTTTATATCTTGCAGACTGGTATTCTGAAGATTCTTGAAACAAGTTAAATATGTTTAAAATGTTACAAAACATTTTAATCCTGGATAGTAAGATGAAAAAGGAGCTCTTTATTTAAAAAAAATAAAGGAAAGCACATAATAATTACTTTGAGAAAGTGAATTCATTTTAGCTAAAGTAGTATATTTTTCCAACATTAATACATAGGGCAAATCAATATTGTTTGAATTCTGAATTCACCATGACACACTGAGTACCGCTGTTTAGACATAATTACAAAAGCCTTTTTAAGTTCCCAAAGTCAAAATTAACATAAGGGCACTCTATTAAAAGGAAAACAGACTCTTCCATTGTTTTTTCTTTATCTGTAAAGGAAGAAAAATTAGACTAAACTCTAAAGGATCTATATATTTTGCAGTGAAGTAAAGCCCATTTTATTACTTTGGGGCAAACAAGATCCTATGTAGCAGCAAAAAGTTGTGGAATCTACAATTTTTAGTAAACTGGGTTGGAGGTGGAAGGCAAGGATATGACATTGTATTGCACATGCCTTAAATGTTGGAAATACTCAGGTCAGACCTGTAGTTCTGGGGCCTTCCAGGGTCATTCTCAGCAATATTTGTATGAGTCAAGGGCTTGGCTCTGTTTTAAGGGACCTGATTTCCATGTGAGAGGCAGATGCTGGGACTCTTTCCTTCAGTGAAAATTATTTAAGTAGAAGAGTCATTTATTAGAGCCACAAGACATACACTATTATCTACTATGAAAACCCTCAACATGACAAAAATAGAAATAAGAACAACACTGGAAAGGTAAATGGACAAATCCAGAAATTTGGTAAGCCAAAGACATGGATGCAAGCAAAAACACACACACACACACAATAGCCACTTAAACATCCATTGAACAGAACACCTGTTCAGCTATAAAACACCTCGAAAATAGGTCAACACATTTCACTGCCTTCATACAATGCGTGAGTGAGTTGCTTAATCAACTCCACTAGTATATTCCAATCTGATTCTGTTTTATGCCAACCAGAAATTGGTTCTGGCTCTTTAAATAAAAATCTCTAAACTTTTGAAGGTGAAGAAAAATTTTGGTTCATATCATATAATTATCTATACTTGGATACATTAAATATTAATTCATGGTTTTTAATAATATGAATGCTCTTGAGGATTGATACTTGATGTCTTTCTCCAATATCAACATGATCCTTCATAAGCCTTCACTTAACAATTGATAGTCCTTTATTTTGAGTTTTGTCTTTGTTTATAATCTCTGTAAGTTAGTATCTTTTGTTATGCCTTCATAAATGTCTGCCATTTTGCCATTTTCCCTCATACTTAAGCCATTTCATTATAATATCTATTCTGACCATGATCCCTTAATCTTTGAGATGATTTTATTTTGGGAAAATTAAATATAGCCTGTCTTTGAATAGGTTACTTTTTATATCAACAGAAGAAAGATCATAAAGTGAAAACTATTAAGGCTATATTTGATTATGGGCATAAAAAAAGAGAAACTATGAAGACCCAAATAGTCTTTGACTTTTATTTGATAATAGGACAATATGGCACTTCAACCTATGGTATTAGGGTCCTAAAGCCAAACTAGCAGTCAATAAATATCATAGACCACAACCAACCTGAATTTGATTACTCAGTGGTTATAGAGCTGAAACTCAAAGCCTGTAAAAAGAATCCTAAGCTTGTGACATTTACAAAGCTGTTTCTAAAGACAAAACAGGTATGAAAGGTCATGGCAGAGAAAGGCGTTGAGGGGCAGGAGGAGGAACAATTTATCCATAGGGAGATTAAAGGATTCAAAGTTGGAAAGAACAAAGTTTGCAATTTTTCTGTATACAAGATAAGTTGTTGTTTATGATACACATATACACCGTGCAGTTTAAGTCTGAAATAAAATGAGAACAAATAATAAAAAACTATAATAGCTTTTTTTTCAATTAATTTTAATGGAGGACTTGTTCTTACCCATCATATAAATACTGTGATGAAATCAGTGGGATTTGGGGAGAGGAGGAAAAGGGAGGAACATATGATCAATAGGAATATTAAAAGAGAAAGGCATAGTTTCAGCCCTTGCCATATCTGTTCCATTTTGACAGCCCTATTCTAGATTTAACATCTCAAATTTTTAACATTGGAAAACTCTTGAGATATTTTTAGTAAACAGGGAGTTAAAAATTGTCCAAAATTATAGATTCTTCCCAGACCTTAGATTTAAGGAAACTAGGAGAGACAATGGACTATTCTAAGGTCCATAGACAAATTGTAATCCAAAGGTCTACAACTAGCCGGATCACCTTTTATAATCCTTGTATTTACTATAAACATTCTTCTACTAAATAACACATACCTAGTTTGTTCAATCAAAAACATTACAAAGCAAATGATCCATACTTAACTTAGTCCTATATTAATTTACTCCCCTGCCGAAAGGAGTTTATTTCTCATCTACTTGCATTCCAATAAACTTTCTATTTTCTAACTCTGAGTCTGAGCATAATTTTTACTCTAAAGAGTGAATATTATTTAAATTATAATAAAGGTGCTCATAGCTTCTGCATCAGTGTTGTCTAAAACAATGTTTTACTATCCATGATGGAAAGGGCAGTGGTAATATCAGTGCAGATAAGGTTATTTTTTTTGTTTGTTTGTGTGCTTACAGATTTGTTTTCCCTGAAAGGTTGAATTAGTTTGGATGCGCTGATGTTAAAACTTGTTTTTATAATTCTGTACAATTTATACTATGCTGTTTGTGTGCTTGTTTGGGGGCCATGCCCTGCATTGATCAGGGGCTCCTGTTCTGCATTCAGGCTGCAATGCTGGCAGTGTTCTGTGATCCATATGAGTTGCTGATGATCCTACTTGGATTAGCTGTGAGCAAGGCAAGTGCCCTATCCACAGTACAATTTTTCAGGACCCACAGTAGATACTTAGAATTTTTCTTGTAATATCTACAGCAATCTTTCCCAGCAACTTCTGGCTTTCTTTCAAAAGTTACATGATCCTAAAAATTGTATAGCTCAAACTAGCTTGCATACTTGAAACCAATCTTACCTCTGCTTTTTTGCATCGAATTGCACTAAAAATAAAATCCCACCATTCTTTATATTTTTCACATTTTTATTAATATCTTTATTTAAACACCTTGCTTGTAGTTGCTTGTAGTCATGTAAAGAACACCCCCCTTTACCAGTGCAACATTCCCATCACCAATGTCCCAATTCACATTTCTAATAGCTTGTTATAAACAATCAATTCTGAATTCCAGCTACAAGCCTCCAAAAAAACTTAAATTAAATTTGTAGAGGACTCAACTCTTCCATTTAGAGAACATTACTATTTAAAATATATCATATACTTATTAAAAAAAGTTATGATTTAACAGAATGGGCAGTCTAATAGCAAAAGCTTAGTAAACATTCCGCCACTGTATTAATGACTTCATTGCTGATACAATGATTTTCTCAAATGTGCTTTCCACTGTACTTTTCCGGCTTTCTTTCTTTCCTTTTTTAACTTTCCTTTTTTCTCTTCCTTTTATTTTTTCTCTCTATTTATGTCAATAACTTTTCTTTCATTATCTGAAAACAAATATTATCAACTAAAAGTTTATGGCTGGAAATCATCAAAGACTGACTTTGAATAAGTGATTTTGAAATGAGAAAAAGTCTTGACATCAATTATTATGAATGTTTAATTAATCTATCAAGGACTAGCAGCAAATTAACTGTTATTTTCTTTCTATTTCAATAGTATTAAATTTTAATACTTGCTTTAAATAAACCCACATCTTCTATTGTATTAATTAACAAGTGCCATTATATAATGTTCTACTAATTGAGCTTCATGTTTTTCTGTTTTTTAAAGCAATATTGTCAGTTCTGTTGATGCAACTAACTGTTTTGTGTATGACTATACAGAATCCCTCTGCTCTGAAGGGTCAATATGCCTCTATGATAGGATTTGAAATTTATTTCGGGTAATAGGGAGCTGGAGTTATTCATTTTTCAACCATACAAATTATTATCTATGCATTCCAAACTTCAAAGTAAACAACCAAATCATACTACATTGGTACATTTGCATTTTGGATCTGGGGAAAAATGTGTGTAAATATATATGTGCCATTTAGGCAATGAAAAACTTTGTTATCTTGAGAAAAACTTACAACAGAACTAAGCTCTTATCTTTTTGAAACAAATAAATATTAAAAATATTCATTGTGGGAAAATTATTTTCCTTTTTCTCAATTCATAACCATTATGTACAAAAGGAATTCGCTTAAAAATTATTGGGGGTGAAGCGGTGTCTTGGCTGAGCTAGGATGGACCATAGTTTGAACCTCTCCCTCACATCCACTATGGTCCCTCAAGCCAGGAACGATTTCTGAGCACAGAGCTGGGAGTGACTCCTGGGCGTTGCCTAGTGTGGCCCCAAAACTAATAAACAAAAATCACTAAAGTTCCTCCCAACTTTTATTTATATAACCTAAATATTATCTTTTAGAAACTTTGACATTAGTATAAAAACTTAGGTCAAATCTAACAGACTACTTAGCAAATTAATACTGAAATGTTTCAATAAAAAGTTCTTTTTTTAATTTTAAAAACAGTTGTGTAAACTAACAGCATGGCCACTAATTAAAAACCTATAGCATAAAAGTTCTAATGGCTTCAGACAGACAAAACAGAAAACATTTCTGTTTGGTCAAGAGAATTTCAAAATAATCAAAGGCAGTTCAACAACCACATTAAAAAAAAAAAAAGTGTTGCATTCTAAATAATAAAAGCTTTCGTTACTATTGGCCCGCATGCAAAAGCTGAAGTAAAGATGATTAAAAGGGAGAAAAAGGAAACAGTATTTGCATTCATTCTGGTAATAGAATATGAAATTAAAGCATGAAGGGATTAATGTTTTAAAGCTTGACTTGCAGTGATAAAGCGAAGGTATTAAAACAGACAACATAAGCGTTACAGGAAAGACAAGCAAAGAAAATGCGGCAAATGCCTTCAAGATGAGCAAGTCAACCTAGAATGGAATTACAAAATGATTAATCAGTACAAACGAGAAAAGTGTACAAGGAAAGAGAGCTTGGTGAGACTTCTTATGGGACTCAATGTTGCAGTGGCTTCTAGATAATGAAAGGAGCTGGGCAAAGCCAATACGATGCTTTCATTCTGTGGCAATGTCATTTGTGAACAGTTTAAATTACCCTAATCACCTCCCCTCCAGCCGTCAGTCGCCTCTGACTGTTCAGTTATTTAAAAACAGGGAGTTTGGGGAAATGAGTTCTGTGAATCTAAGCTGCAAAATAATTATACACACACCGTTTTAGCATTTTAACAATGCAATCCCAAACATTTGTTCTCATTAGAATGCAAATCGACTCACTTAATAATCCCACAAGAGAATTCCACCACACTCAGCTTTAAAACATGCCATGGTATTCAAAATATTATTAATAAATGCCACGTATGGAAAAGCCAACTTGCCTTGCCAATGGCTTGAGATAGATAAAAGAAATAGACTTACTATTTCCAACCTGTTAGTGGGGTGTGTGTATGGTGTGGAGGGGGTTGCAGGGGAGGGTGTTGTTGTTCTTCGACCAAATTTAGTTTAATTGAAATTAAACAACTGACTGGTCTAGAACAAACTTCAAAAAAAAAAAAAAAAAGAGCACAGAAAAACGATCAAGGTTAAAATCATTTCTGTCTGGCCCATAAACTACCACAGTTACCACAGGGAACAGTTCTTTATTTTAAGTAATGTCTAAAGTTCTTACCCTAAACTGTCATTGTCTTAACCTATAGGAATAAACATCAATTTCTTATGCTTAATATACTTATTACTAGAACTTATGAAGCTGTTTCTTTAGCAATGTTCTTTATATAATAATCAAAATTTTAATAAAATCTTAAGTCCCCGAATTTGTTTTAAGCCCTAATTTATAGAAATTTTTATCTAACTAATAACAAAAACTTAAAAATCAAAAAAACTTACATTAATGTTGAAAATCTACCAAATATGTATGATGCTTGAGTCATCTAATGCATGATTCAAACAGGAATATTCATTCCACCTATGTGAAATAGATATTATTTTGTTGAAACCGAATTATAAATTCAACCATTTATTACAATTCAAACCTAACTCGATTCATTCTTTGCTTACAGATGAGGTTTTCCCTTGAGGGAAGACACAGAACTAAGCTAAATATTGCTGGGTGTGGTCCCCAAACAAAAGTAAATAAAACAGAAATATCCTAAATGATAATATAATGTCTTTTGTGAGATAAAGATGAATGTTTAAATAAAAATATTTCCATGGGGGAGAGGCGTGGGAGGTTAAATATATATATACATATATATTTAAATATATATATACATATATTTCCATGATTTTCTTTCTGTGTAAGGACATTCATTCAAATTATGGGCTGAAGAGGATTACTTTATTAAATTATCAAATCCAGAAAAAATAGTAAGTTTTTTATATACACACAAAAACATAGATAGCTTTAGATATATATAAATGATTATCACTATATGCATAAACACACCAGAAGAAATTGCCAAATTATTTTCTTAGACAGCTCTGACCAAGCATAAATATGATTCAGTTACAATTAGACAAGCTCTCTTTAAAATCTCTGCTTAATATATGTTTAGGCTTTGTGCTGAATATA
>PVKC010032967.1:0-14105 GCA_004027635.1 Crocidura indochinensis
TCAACACTGGAAAGGAAAGACTACCTGGGAGAGTCTGAGGGAAGAAAAACTATATGTGTGGGGGTGTATAAAAAAGGTGATAGGTTTTATTAGTAAAGATAGGTTTTTGAGGGGGCCTTTCAATAATTCAGCCAGGGCAGCAGTGCAATGCGCGGGCCTGAGACTGAGTGTTTCTTGTATCCTATGGTTCTAGGGATTACCCAGGCCACCCGGGCAGTGCTCAGACAGACAGAGCCATCGCAGGGTCCTGAAAGGCCAAATCCAGTAATGCTTATGACCTCCAGTGATTCTTGAGGCACTATGTGGGGCCAGAGGCTGAAACAGGGTCATATGCATGTGAAGGCATGTATGTTAATCCCTCAACTCTCTCCTCTGTTCTTATAAAAGAGATTTTATATAGCAGACAAATATTAAAAACACATAGTGTTCAATGATATCTCAATATTTCTAATATCAATACAAATTAATTCAAAGCAATCCTCCATTTTTTTCATACTAGCAAGGTTCTTTTTCAGATGTGATTTCAATATCACTGTTTTGAATAACCTGTTTTTGGTATTTTCTTTACATTTATATAACGGTCTGCTTAAATAATTTTAAAAGAGTAATTTGAAATGCAACAAATATTAAAGCGAAAGTGAAATATGGTAGTTCAAGGGCCACCTCCATAATTGGTTAGCAAGAACAGGCTTCATTTTGAAGACGAAATTAGACAATAAGCCTACTGACTTTACTTCAATTATATATTCCAGATCAATGACAATAGCATTTCCAGAGCTACAAAGATATTTGTATTTATTTGCTCCATTAGTTTAAGAAAATACAATTTCAGCCAGGGGAGATAGCTCAAAGACTAGAGTATGCTTGGCATGTGTTATGAGTCAGATTTGGTTCCCAGCACTACAGGTAAAGTTTCCTTAGTATAGCTGGCTTTTAGCCTCGGTGGACCCCAGCATCACTAGAGAGATTCCTCCTAAAACAAAAACAAAGACAAAAAAACCTGAAAATGTAAATTCATACAGATGACTAACAGGGCACATAAAAAAATGCTCATTTGGGGCTGGAGAGATAGCATGGAGATAGGGTGCTTGCCTTGCATGCTGAAGGATGGTGGTTCAAATCCCGACATCCCATATAGTCCCCGAGCTTGCCAGGAGCGATTTCTGAGCATAGAGCCAGGAGGAACCCCTGAGTGCTGGCGGGTGTGACCACCCAAAAAGAACAAAACAAAACAAAATAAAAATGCTCACTTGCTTATTATTAGGAATGTTCAAATCATAAAACAATGAGATAGATCATCACTCACCAGTAAGAATGATGTATCAAAAAGGCCAAAATCAACTAGTGCTGGTAGGAATATGGAGAAAAAGGAAAGCTCATTCACTATAGCTCTAAATGCAAACTATGGAAAGTTCTTAAATAATTAAAAACTAATATCCATAAAATCCAATAATTCCATTTATAGATATTATTGCTTAAAACGGTAGCAAAAATGCTGATTCAAAATGCTAAATCCATTGCTTATGTTCATTGCTACTATTTACAGTAGCTACAAGCATCCAATGCAAGGCAACAAGAGAAGTTGTGTTCTATATACACAATAGAATACTACTTTGCTATAAGAAATGTGAAATCTTTCCTTTTGCTACAACTAGATGGAACTTGTGGGTATCTTGCTAAGAGAAACATCAAATAGAGAAAGACAAATACTAAATGATGTCATTCATATACAGGATATAAAGAAGCAGAGCAATAGAATAAAAATATCAATGGAAAAAAGACTCTGTTAGAACTGAGGCACCATGGGAAAGTGGACAGGAAAGGTCTTTGGGGGGGTGGGGTGGGAAACAAAGGTTGCACATGATGGCCCTCCAGGGTTATTCCTAGCTCTGTGTTCATTGATTACTCCTGGCAGGTTTAAGGGGCCCAGGGATGGAACACAGGTCAAGCCATGTGCCAGGCAATCACCTTACCCACTATACTAGCTGTCTGATGCTTGGATAGAATGAATTTATGAACTAGAATTTCTTAAATATTTCCTATTCATGACTCATTTTCACCTAAGAAATTTTGATGTGACACCAGGTACATCGGTATATCAAATAGACAAATAAAATAATTACTGACAACAAATATCAATAAATTTATTTTATAACATTTTTGTGGAAAACACATATTCAATTGCATAACTCTATATGGGCCTGTGTCTGAGTTTAAGAAGCTGGACTATGGACACTGGTGAAGGTATGTGAGCACTTTGCTAGTCAGAACAGTGCAATAGCAAAGTAGCAGTAAAATATAAATATTAACATGCTTATAAAGCCATATCTCCTCATTAAAGAAAGATTTGAAATATAAAATATGAAAATAAATTAGATATATAAGCAACTAAATATCAATGGTCCATATCAAAGAATAAAGCAATAATTATAGAAAATTACTTTAATATGTAAGTTATCATAATAATTGTACACAGGTTGATTTCATTAATATTGTGATATATTTATATAAAATGCATGGTATTCCAGTAAGTTCTCCCTGACTAATTCCATTGAACTAATCTTCACAGGGGTTGTTAAATCCTAGAGTCTGACAAAAAGAATTTTAAAATTTTTGATCATAAAGCTTACTTTAACTCCAAAAGTACTAGATAAAGATTCAGAGATAGAAGCTCTATTCTAATAGATTATTTTATTTGGAGACTACTAACAGAGTCTCATACCTTGAAGTTCTTAGTATCTTGGTCTATAAAAGGAAAAAAATAATACTTTTTAAATTACAGTTTGAAATAGGGCTAAAATAATGCTGAGTTTATAGGATTGATGTACAAAGTTCATACACACTACCACCACCAAAATTTTCATGATCCTTTATGTCCCTAAATCACCTCTGCTCTACACTCACACCGCCCAATACTTGCTGATTGACACTTATGATTTTGACAATTTTGATGATTGATTATCTCCCACTATCACCCCCAATATGCCTTAGACCCTCCCCCTACATCCTCTGTTACTTCCGGTTCACCTCGTCATTTCTCCCACTCTCTTACCCCAACCTAGTAATCTCAGGTCTGCAATCCTGTGCTCAATCGATATTGCCCATATCCTTGATTTGTTTTTCTATATGCCACATAAGAGTGGGAGTTACTTTGTGGGGCACACCTGGCACTTCTCAGATCCTATTCCTAACTCTGAGCTCACTCCTTGAGGACTTGGAGGATCCTGGGGGTGCTGAGGATGGAACCCAGTCTGGCTGCATGCAAGAGAAGAGTCCTACCCACTGTACTATCACTCTGGTACAAGATACTCTGGTTTTTCTTCAGATTGCATAAATCTTTCGCCTTTCACTATGGTACAAGATGAGCAGGATATTTTTAATTTGGCTTTGGGGGGCATTCTCCTAAGTGGTGGAGGTCTCCAGGATTATACCCAATACTTCTTGAAGGACTATGTGGCATTGGATATTGAATCTGGATTGACTGAATCAAGGCATGTGCATTCATTCATATACTATCTCTACTGCTCCTAGTATATAGAGAGAAATGATACATTATAAAATCTCTATGACCTATCCCTGGAAAAATAGGAAGGATTTTTTTTTTGTTTTTTTTTGGGTCACACCTGGCAGTGCTCAGGAGTTACTACTGGCTCCATGCTCAGAAATCGCTCCTGGCAGGCACGGGGGACCATATGGGGCACCGGGATTCGAACCGATGACCTTTTGCATGAAAGGCAAACGCCTTACCTCCATGCTATCTCCCGGGCCCCAAGGAAGGAATTTTAAAGTGTTAAAAGTGTACCCAACAAGATAGCGCAGCATGTACAAGACCCTACTTTGATCTCTACAACCCAAGCATCAACCCCCACAAAAAAACAAACAAACAAAAAAACACACTCACACACCAGAGCTGACCCTGGTAATTGTCACCTGAGCATTAAACGTTAGACCTAGTTACTGGTGTGGGAGTGATGTCTGGGTCCAATGGCTCTTCTTAGGAGGCACCCCAAATAAAACATTAAAAGTCTGATCAAATTCAGGGCCAGTGTAGCAGGTAGAGCACTTGCTTGTACCTAGCAAGTACTAGCAGACCTGAGTTTGGTCCTCAGCACCACCTGTGGTTCACTGAGCACTGCCAGGAATGACTCCTGAGCATAGGAGCCAGGAATAAGCCCTGAGCACTGCTGAGTTGTGGCTCCAAACCCAACAACAACCAAAAGGTTTGATTAAATTTAATAAATATTTACTGATCTGAGACTTTCAGAAACATATCCCTGTTTGTACACAGCATCAAAAGCAAACTACCATAAATGACTACAGGCTTTTATTCATTCATATGCGTGCAATGCCTTCCCGGTGACAAGTTTACACCTTGTAAAAATGTTACATGAAACGATTTCTTTATGACGTTTTAAGGGAGATAATCTTATAAGGGTCACTACATTTTCTTTAACATTTTATAGAATTAACTTTTCTATATTCAATATTTAATTTATAGGAAGAAAACAAATTATTATCAAGGTCTATAAAATAAAAATAAAAGCAGACTTGGGGCCAGAGCGGTAGCACTAGAGGTAAGGCATCTGCCTTACAAGTGCTAGCCTAGGACAGACTCTGGTTTGATCCCCTGGCATCCCATATGGTCCCCCCAAGCCAGGAGCGATTTCTGAGCGCATAGCCAGGAGTCACCCCTGAGTGTCAATGGGTGTGGCCCAAAACAACAGCAACAACAACAACAACAACAACAACAAAGCAATGATTCATTTGAAGGAATATTTGCAATCACAAATCCTTTAGCATCTAGTTATAAGGACCTCTACCAGTGGTTTTCCCAACATTTCAGTAATATAAACTCTGTTTTAATGTCAACATATCCTCAACAACCCTCACTAATTAAAAACTAGTAAATTTTTTTGAAAGAATCTACATCTCTTTATGCATAATAGCATAGATTTGAGAATTAGCCCAGTAGATAATCTTTGGTAAGCACAGACACCAACATATAATGCATTTCTCACTTAAAATGCAGGCAAGAATGTGGCAAGTTTCTGCTTTTTTGGGTTCTCATTTCACTGTGAGAATTGATTTGCTTTTCATCAAAATGATTTCCTGTAGAAAAAGTGTTAGAATACTGTACAACTGAAACTTAATCATGATCATCTATTAACTATGTATCTCACAGCGATTCAATTAAGCATTATTTTTAAAGTTTGGTAGTTGTAGTTTAGGTCTTTTGATTATAGTGCTGTTGCATCTGTGCTTTGAATATAGTTAGACCACTTTCCCATACCACTTCATATCCAAGGCACCTTAACCCCACTGCTTCCCTTTCTCTTATTGTTTCCCACCTCAATTTCCTTCCTTCCCTGTCCTTCTCCTTCCTAAATTCTTAAACTCACAATTAATTTGAAAATAGCTTAAATAAAAAATGAATTTAATGACATAACCTACCAAACATCAGTGCTCAACCTATCCTACTTTGACTAGAACTCACTAGCTCCCATATGGATATTAGCCTATAGTTAGGGAAAATCCCTTGTTAGTCATTTTAGAATAAAATGTTCCTGTTTCATGTAACTTACTAAACTCTAGAATAACAGTGTTTTTCACTTTTAATCTAGGAGTATCAGTCTTTTACTCTTAGGAGCTGGGGTTTGCTGCCATTATCCAGAATTGTAAATATTGCCAGTCTGGTAAAGAACAAGATTCACAACATGCTTCAAGTTCAGTGTCTACTGAATATGCATTACTTTCATAAAGTGTCAAAATCAAAGTAATTCTAGTCAAGGTTACTAAATGTCACCAAGATTCTACAAAAGAGGTTCCTTGTTTAACCCTCCCCCCAACTCCTGGAGGAGCAAGTAATAATTGAGGCACACTCAAAAAAAAAAAAAAAAAAAACGTGCCACTAAGAGCATCTCAGTCCCAGGGTGAGGAGAAAGTGACTTAGAAACCTGGCACCTCAGAAACCTATGTACTGCACTGTGGGGACTCTCAAGAGACCCTAGGTGACAGAGGGAGGTAGAGAAATGAGTGGAAGCAGCAGCCAAGCATTGGGGGACACGGGGCACTTGAGAAGAGAAAGCAGACAGTGCAGAGAAACATGCCCAGAACAGAGAAACTGAGTGCTTCACTGAGGTGAGAGTCCCTGCAGGGAGAACAAAAGAGAAGGCACCCAAAATACTACTTCTCACTTCACTCAGGCCCTGGACTGACCCCATGATGAACTGACCCGGAAGAGACTTCTGATTCTGACATCTGGGGCCTCAGAAAGGAGGAACATCAGTGTTCCCACGCTAGTAATCTAGCCCCCAGTCCAAGTATTCTCACTCACATAGTGGCCAGATCCTTGCATCCCCTGGCCCCGTAGACTCTGAAACTGATAACAATCACTCCAGGTACTAAAAAGCCTGATGGAAACAAAATAAAATAAAGCCACGATGAAATTGGTAATGGTAAATAGGAAAAGCCATTCTGGGAAAGGAAAATATAAAGCAACTAAGGTCTAAATCATAAGGTTTGTTTTTTTTTTTTTTAAGTCAGGCAAACTTAATGCAGCAAAATGGGCAAGGAAAGAAAAATCATGGTAACTTGAGAATGTTAGGGAAAATGACATCATATGGAAAGAACAACTCTCCAAAATCCAACCTCAATAATATGAAAGATTTTTATCTCCGTATCAGATAAGAGTTCAAAGTAACTATAAAAAAGAAACTTAAAAAGCTTCAAGAAACTCAGAAAAGTACGTCAAAAAGATAGAAGGGAATAGTGAAAGGCAAATCAAAGAGAAAACAAAATCCCAGATGGATAAGGTAATGAGTTCAGAAATAAGATTAATGAGTAGAAATTGAAGCTTAAAATAAGAAAACAAGAGCAGGAGAGAGAGCAAAGCAAGTAAGGTGCTTCCCTAACATGCAGCCCACCTGGGTTTGAACCCCCAGTACACTATGTAGTTCTCTTAAGTTTCACCAGAAGTGATTCCTGAATGTAGAGTAAGCATAAAATCTGAGCATGGCTCAGTATGACACTCCCTCCATCCTCCACAAATAACAACTGGACAAGACAGATATTTATAAAGGTTAAGACACTTGCTGTGTATATGGGTAGTTCTGGTTTGATCCCGGATGCCCTGAGCACCACCAAGCATGACCCCTGAGCACTGAGCCAGGAACAGCTCTTAAGCACCACTGAGTATTTCCCAACTGCATCCCTTCACCTCCTGAGACACGTGTGTGAAGGTATACACACACACACACACATACACACACACACACACACACACACACACTCTCACCAGATTCAGGGATTTAAAAACAGACAATGGAGGAACAAATTACTCAGCTCAAAGATATAAATCTACAAAGAGCTCAAATAGAAAAACAAAAATGAGATTTATTTTTAAAGTTAAGGGAAGTCTGCATTTGGTCAGCTTTATAAATGCAATCTATTCTTGAAAGAATACTGGGGCCGGAGAGTAAGCATGGAGGTAAGGCGTTTGCTTTGCATGCAGAAGGACAGTGATTTGAATCCTGGCATCCCATATGGTCCCCTGAGCCTGCCAGAAGCGATCTCTGAGCGTAGAGCCAGGAGTAACCCCTGAGCACTGCCGGGTGTGACCCAAAAATCAAAAACAAAAAAAAAGAAGAAAGAATACCCGAGTCATAAAAAATTGTGGATACACTGGCCACACAGCTGAAAGCTGGCAATCTTGGAAGGAGAGGTTCCTGCCCTGCTGAAGCCACACCAGCTGCACCCATTACTCACAATCGCAGCTTTGTCAATGGCCCTGCTTCAACATCTATGACTCTTTGATGAGTCACCAATCTGTCCAAACTCCAGGTATGCGGCTGACACAAAAGCCACAGTATCAGCAATAGTTTTTGGAATTCCTGAGCCACATAGCCATATTTGTGGCTATTTCACAACTCCAATTTTTTTCAATACTGGCATTCCTGCAGGAACACACTAATTTAAATGCCAATATGTATTTGGAGCTACCTAATGTTCAGAAACAAATAAACAGAATGATCAACTAGCAACAAGAGCATAATAAACTCATTGCAAGATACAAGAATAATATTTCCTTGTTGCTATATTCTTTTTTCCTTTTACTTTCTTTTCTGCTATTTTTTTCTTTTTAAATAATTTTGTTCCCACTTACCTGGAAACAAATGTATTATGATCAATGATCAAATATGTCAACTATGTGGCCGGAAGATAGCATGGAGGTAAGGCGTTTGCCTTTCATGCAAAAGGTCATCGGTTTGAATCCCAGTGCCCCATATGGTCCCCCGTGCCTCCCAGGAGCAATTTCTGAGCATGGAGCCAGGAGTAACCCCTGAGCACTGCCGGGTGTGACCCAAAAACCACACAAAAAAATATGTCAACTATATGATACATAGTATTTAAATAAAGCAATTTATACTTTCTAAACAGAAACTGAAGTACTGGAAATTGGTAGTCCAAGATATGCCAAATTTAAAAAAAAAAAACAGGAAAATACACATTTAACAAATAAAAAAAGACTGGAGAAATAGGACAATGGAAAGGTGCTTACCTGGCACACAGCTGACCAGAATTCCAATTTGAAAAGGTAGCAAGAGGACAAGTCAGCATTATATAATGATAAATTAATCATCAAATATATATCATCATCAAATATATATCAAATAAATATGGGAACCTGAGAAATAGTAGAGTGGGTAAGGTACTTTCCTTGCATGTGATCAACCCAGTTTTTAATCCCTGGAACCTCATATGGTCCACTGAGCACCACCAGGTGTGAACCCTCAAATTATTAATTTGTACCTAGTATAGCACAAAAATTAAAGCAAATTTTATCAGACCTGTAGAGAGACAGAGCGAAATAATAATTGAGGACATGCTGTTGTCAGCAGTGAATAGCTCATTCAGAAAGAAAATCAGCAATAAAACAATGGCTTTAAGTAACAAATTGATTGATAGAGGTTTACTAAATACAGAATATTCTTCCTCAAACAACAGAACATGATTTCTTTTCAAGTGTTAATAAAACATTCTTAGGAAATGACCATATGTTGAAACACAAGTTGCAATAATTAATGGAGACTGAAATTATATCAAGCATATTTTTGAGTCATAATGGTATAAAACTATAAATCAATCAAAACAACAAAGAGGATTAAATCACAAATCTGTGTAGAAAAATAAACATGCACTATGGAGCAGATGAGAAAATAAACTTTAGAGTAAGAAAATAAATACCTGAGGATAAAAAAGATAGGGATAAAAATTACAGAACCTAAGGAATTCAACAAATGCAATATTAAGAGGAACATTTGGGGCATTATAGGTCTATCGCAGGACACAAAAGTCACAACTTTTATAAAACTTAACATACACCTAAAAAAAATAAAAAGAAACAAGGCAAAAACCAAAGTCATTAGCAGGAAGAAAGTACTAAAAATTAGAACAGGAGGTCAAAGGATCATTCAAAAGGTCAATAAAACCAAGACTTCATTATTTGAAAATAATAAAAATAATACACAAACTTTTAGGCAGATTCACAAAAAAAAAAAAAAAGAGGAAAAACACACAAATACAAATATTAGCAGATTATTAAAGAAATACTAAAGAGAGTCAAATGAATAATTACAGGGAAATCATGGAAACCTAGAAGAAATGAGGAAACTCTTAAGAACATACAACAGAGGCTCAAGGGATAGCATGGAGGTAAGGCGTTTGCCTTGCATGTAGAAGGACGGTGGTTTGAATCCTGGCATACCATGTGGTCCCCTGAGCCTGCTAGGTGCGACTTCTGAGCGTAGAGCCAGGATTAACCCCTGAGCGCTGCCCGGTGTGACCCAAAACAACAACAAAAACAGCAAAACATACAACAGGGGCTAGAGCGATTGCACAGTGCTAGGACGTTTACCTTGCATGCAGCAGACCCAGATGGACCCGGGTTCAATCCCCAGCATCCTATATGGTCCTCTGAGCCTACCAGGAACGATTTCTGAGTGAAGAGCCAGGAATAATCCCTTCACCCAAAAAAGAACATACAACACTCTAGACTTGAAAGAGTACTGAGTTAAGGTACTTGCCAAGCTCTTGGCTATGGCAGTGATGATGGTACCAAATATGTATGGTCTCCCAATGCTGCCAAGCATGGCCCCAGAGCACCAAGAGCTGAGACACCCCACACCCCCAATTCTTTTAAAAAGACCCCAAATTGCACGAGTTACCCAAACAAGAGTAAAGTTGAAAAATAAAGACACACAACACACTAAAACTGAACCAGGAAGAAGTAGAATTCAGAAACCTTCCTTCCCTCAAACAAGAGTAGAGGGAGAACCAGATGTCTTCACAAGTGAATTGGACCAAACTTACAAAGAAGATAATCCTTCCTTCTCAAATCCTTTCAGAAAGTGGAAAATTTCCAAAACACATTTTATGAAGTCAACATTTCCAGTTTGGAAAACTTCCAAATACATTTTATGAAGTCAACACTGACCCAATTCCAAAACTGACGAGGACATCAAAAACATGAAAAAAAAAATCCACACAGAATCCTATCTCTGATGAACACGAAAGCAAAATTCCTCAGCAAAATACTAAAGATGCGAGGACAGTTCAACACCAGCAAGTCAATAAACATGATATACAAAATTAACAAAAGGAAAAACAAAATCAGATAATCCTCTCAATGATCCAGAAAAAAATTCATTTGACAAATTTATGATTTAAAAAAAATCAACAAAATGGATATAGGACTAGAAAGTTTAAATAGCAGTAGGATGTGTGCCTTACATACAGCAGGCTTGCATTCAATCCCCAGCATCCAGTGTCCCCCTAACTTCACTAAGTGTGACCTCTGGGTACAGAGTCAGGAGTAAGCCATAAGTATATTGGGAATGGCCTGAAAAACAAGTAAAACATGGATATAAATGGGCCAAATCTCTATGTAATAAAGAGATCATATATGACAAACCCACAGTCAATATTATAGTCAATGGTGAACAATAATGCTTCTTCTCTAAGATCAGAAATAACATTAAAGATCTTCACTTTCACCACTTCTATCAAATTCATAGTTGGAAATCCTAGCAAGAATAATTAGACAAGAAAAGTGTGTAAAGATATCCAACTTGGAAAATAAGAAGTAAAACCATCATTATTCCTAAATTATATAATGTGCACAGATATCCACAAATAATGCAAAAAATACTATTCAAAATAATAAAATGGTGAGTGGAAGGATATTAAATTAATTTAAAAAAATTTTTGTGTTTCTACGTGCAAAATAAGGAGCAAACAGGAGATCAGGAAAATATTCCTACTCACAATCACATGGGAAATAATTATCTTGGGATAAACTTAAAATTGCAATAGACCTGTATGCAAAAAATGTTAAAAACCTATGAACTATTGAAAGAAATAAAAGTCATAAAAGCTAAGCAGAGATTCAGTGCTCATGGATGTAAACACCCACTTAAAAGGCCCATACTACATGGCAAATAGGTTTATGAAAAGATCTTCATATCATTTCTTCTTTTTAAGAAATTGTATATCAAAATAATAAAATATTATTTTAAAAAACAATACATGTGAGAAGGAGAACCCTGAATATTATTCAGTGTCATTTAGAGTGAAAAAAAAAAGCAAACACGTTGATTTAGTCATTATGAAGCGACTTCTGAGCACATAGCCAGGAGTAACCCCTGAGCATCACCGGGTGTGGCCTAAAAACAAAAAAAATAGAAATTTCATGTGACCCAATGAGCTCACCTCTGTTTTTTTGTTTGTTTTGTTTCACACTGGGCGGTGCTCAGGGTTATTTCTGGCTCTGTGCTCAGAAATCACTCCTGGCAGGCTCTGGGGAACCATATTGGATGCTGGGATGCCAGGATTCGAACCACTGTCTGTCCTGGATTGACTGCATGCGAGGCAAACGCCCTTCCACTGTGCTATTGCTCTGGCCCTCACTTCTGGGTTTTTAAGAACATTAGAAAAGGTAGATGCACCCATGTTTACTCCCGCTTTATTTATATTCAAGGGCTGTAAATTCCCTAAGTGCTCATTGACATGATTAAGTTGACAGAGTTTATGTACATAATGAATGTAACTCAATTAGTCTTTTTAAAAAAGCTGAAATCCTGCCATTTGCCATAATATTGGTAAACCTAGAGGCATTGTGATTAGTGAAATACATCAGACAAATAAAGATGAACACTGTATGCTGTATATAAAGAAAAAAAGATAAATGAAAGAATAACATAAAACAAAACAAAACTTTCAGCCCCAAAGGCAAATTAGTGGTTAACCTACAAGAAGGGGAAATGGGGTGAATCAGACAAAAGATAAGTTATTCTTTATTGTATAATGATAATTTTAGTTTGAACTTTAAGATATACCATGTTGATTTTTTAAATGTACACCTGAATCATTATTAATCACTGCCTGTCACTCTCTAAATGCTCAGAGTATTTACACTAAAAGATAATAAAATAACCCTTTTCTTATGTGAATCTGAAAAATTACATTTTGAGGGGTTTTATTATTGTGGTAGTGGGGAATTTGGCTTTGGGTCTGGGACATACCCTGTAGTGCTTAGCTCTTACTCTTGGCTCTGTGCTCAGGGGTATTCCTGCCAGTGCTCAGGTGATCACATACGGTTTAGGGAATTTAAACCGAAGTGGACTGCACTCGTGCACAGCAAACACCTTACCCGAGGTTCTAACTCTTTAGCTCCAAAAACTAAGTTTTGACTCTTAAAAAGATAGTAAATCCTTCCACAAAAGATATATGCCAAAATGAACCAAATATACAGGAAGTTGCCAAAACAAACAAACAAACAAACAAAAAAACAGAATATGTAATGACATATCAGATTAATTTGTCTATAATAAAGAATTACTAAGACAAATTAGAGAGGAAGTATAATATGCTCAAAAATAATTTGGGCCTTATCTGTATGTAAAGTCTAAAATTAAATTAATTCCTTTGGTGACTAAAAAAAAAAGAGTCAATTATTTTACAATTCAATCACAGTAAAAGCATTTATTCAGTCTCCAGTACTGAAAAAGGCCTTAGAAATCACATCTTTTAATACCAATGGAAAAACTGGATTGATTTTCAAGAAGTAAATAAGAAGTGGTAGGGACACTGTATGGTAGGGGTGTGTGTGTGTGTGTGTGTGTGTGTGTGTGTGTGTGTGTGTGTGTGTGTGTGTGTATGTGCGTGTGTGTGCATGTGAAAGAGAGATAGAGAGCTAAGAATAAGATTGGAAAATGACAATCAGACCTCAGATAAGTAAATGTAATATGGGTATTTTACTTCATTAAAGTACACTTGATTAAAATTTAGTGTGCTGTCTGCATTTTATGTGCCTCTTAATAAATTTTTTTCAGCCTGGTAAAGGGGTCATCAAACCTTCTTAATTAACAATGCAACGGAATCTCTTGCTTATTTAGTAACTGTGTGGCTGACTGCATTAATATACCCTTTTCAACTAGCCAAGATGGGACTGACATACAAAGTTTAAAAACCTCTTTAGTCAGTAATCAGGGATGTGGCTCAGGTGGTAAGAGTGTGTGCAACATGAAAAAATGCTCCTCATCACTAATCATTGGAGAGATCAAATCAAAACAACGATGAGATACCACCTCACACCACAGAGATTGGCCCACATCACAAAGAATGAGAATAATCAGTGCTGGCGGGGATGTGGAGAGAAAGGAACTCTTATCCACTGCTGGTGGGAATGCTGTATAGTCCAACCTTTATGGAAAGCAATATGGAGGTTCCTCCAAAATCTGAAAATTGAGCTCCCATTCGACCCAGCTATTCCACTCCTAGGGATATACCCTAAGAACACAAATATTCAATACAAAAACCCCTTCCTCACACCTATATTTGTTGCGGCACTATTCACAATAGCCAGGCTCTGGAAACAACCAAGATGCCCTTCAACAGACGAATGGCTAAAGAAACTGTGGTACATATACACAATGGAATATTATGCAGCCATCAGGAGAGATGAAGTCATGAAGTTTTTCTATACATGGATGTACGTGGAATCTACCATGCTGAGTGAAATAAGTCAGAGGGAGAGAAAGAGACGCAGA
>PVKC010032968.1:0-14100 GCA_004027635.1 Crocidura indochinensis
TGAAGTTATTTTTCTACTCAAAGCTCAGGGGTCATGTTAGGCAGTACTCAGGAGTGCATATGTGGTGTTGGGGATCAAATTCAGGACTCCTTCATTTAAAGCAAGTATTCTAGGCTCTGAGTTATTTCTGGGATTCTACTCTGTATTTCTTAAATATTCCCAGATGTGCTTACATACTAAAGTATATTTTCCCTTTGCTTATTAGCCAGTCAGAATGCCCAATCTTTTAACTTTTTTCTTTTCTTTTTTCTCTTTTTCTCTAGCTTTCTATTTATCTCTCTCATTTATGTCTTTAAAGAACAGATGAATAATGTGTTATTTACTTGTTCTTACTCAGAATAGAAGAAAATAAAAAAATCTAAGTTATTTTAAAGTTTGGTTTAGGATGGCATAACCTCAAATATTCATCAATATAGGTAGGAAACTAGTTGTACTTCATATTAGTGAATATTTATTGAGCACCTGGATATGAGAAGATCCATTTTACATGTTAGGGATACACTGAAGAAAAAAATATATAAATAAATTATTTTTCACATGGTGCTTAAGTTGCTATGTAAAAGACAAAAACATAATCAAGTAAACACCGTATGTTTGATATCAGAGTTAAAGAGGAAATGAAAGAAAAAGAGGCTTTAATAACCAGGTAGGAAGCAGGAAACTGTTCAACAGTGTCATGAATGGATGTCACTGAGCAGAATCTATTAGAGCTAGTTCTGATAAAAGGGATATAGCGATGCAATAACTGGAGAAGAGTGTTCCTGCTGTGAAGCCATCATATGTAAGGGCCCTGAGATAGGATTACTTCTAAAGAATATAGGAAGAATGAAGAGGTCAGTATGCCAATTGTGGTGAAATGCAAAGCAGTATAGGATAAAGTCAAGGTAACAGCAAGTCAGATTATGTGGCACCAAGTAAGACAGCATAAAAAGACAAATTTTAAACCTGTATATACTCTGGGGAAACTGGAATTTTGAAGTTAAGTCTTTAAAATGGCTATTAGACCTTTATTAAATTATGGATCTGAGTCTATTTTATTGGTTCTAAAAAGCTAAGGCAAGTCAGATAAACATTTTAGCTTTCCTCCAGCGATAAATTCTACTGCTCTCAGAGTTCAAATGAGTAGTGCTAGAATATTCTAAAGTGCCCCGACTGTGTACTTTATGAACTCTGGAACTAAGGGCATGCACTTACAGATCAAGAAGGTAGCGCAAAAAGATCAAGTCTTTTTTGTTTCACATTAAATAAAAATCTAAAAATAAGCAGTTTTCTTTCTAATCATTTCATACTATGCACGGTATATTCACTTTAATTTTCAACTCCGTTTACTTCATTTCCGTGAATCATTTGGGCTTTGAATAGTGTCCACCCAGCACGTTTTCTGTTGAAATATGCAGGTTTGTGTATTTTTCACTCTGCTTGATTTTTCTCTACACCCTTGTCTTTCCAGTTTCAAAATATCACAGCTATTTTAGCCATTATATTATGCAGACTCTTTATTTCTACTTCTCTTTGTAAATAATTTTCCTAGTTTTCTGTGGAAGAACCATGACCAAATCAGATATTGCTCAACTTAACCCAGATCTCTGTTAATAAACATGTCATGTTAATAAATGCATTCCTTGTACTTTGTAGCAACTTCCAGTATTCTACCTTAATAAATCACTAGTCTATCAAAACAACTTGTTCTTTTCCTTCCAATATTGCTCAGGAGGCCTGGGTCTCCACTAGTAACTCTTGGCCAACTGGGTTGGTAGTTCAAAGTGCTAAAGTGCTGAAGCTTATCAGCCACCTGGTGACTGATAGAGGGTCTTCATGGCCACATACAGAGGTGTACTGGAGCCTTGGGGCTGCACCATCAGTCCTTGGAGAGCTGTATTGTGCTGGGAATCAAACCCAGGTTGGACACATGTTAGGCATCACCCAAACCATCGTCCTATTTTCTTGTCTTCAGCAAAGCATCTATTAGAAATGACTGAAATTTAGAAAGGCTTATTACTACAGATTTCTAGAATATAGTAGAAAGTCTAGAAAGTAAATAAGGAGAAAGAAACATAATAGCTCTAGTTTCCAGATATCCCACCGTGGAGGAAAGTTAGCCAATTGTAGCTTGTCTTCATCACTTTCTGTGCTTGTTTGTTCCAGAAATGGATGAAAAATGATTTAGTGTAAACACCAGAGGGACTCCAAATTGAGCCTCATTTCCTCCCCTTTGCACTTTTTCATATGATTTCAGACAGGATCTAGAAACCAGAGTATCCAAGTAGCCAACTGACTAGATGACTGGCCAAGGACCCAGAAAACGGCACTTGCAGAATAATGTCATCAAAAGCAAGTACACAAACCAAAGATTATTAGGACTTTCTAGCAAGAGCCTTGCATTTATAAGAAGTGTATCAGAGAAAATTTCCTCTTTCAACTTCTTTCCCTTACAAATTTTCATCATCAAATGAGGCGCACAGTTCAAGAATAACAGCCCTGATTTGTCAGTTCCCTTCTGGTCACAGAGAACTTGGGAAGACAGTTCCCTGATCTTACCTCAGCAGCAGGAACTCCCTCTGGGGGTCGGCAGTGCAGCACAATCATGCCTTCAATTGGCACCTCCCTTCCCTGCGGGTCTTGTTCAAAGTTCTTCCGCAAATCTGCAAAGACATTGGTAGAGATTAAAAAATAAAAAAAGACAACTAACTATCCAAGCCAAAGTCAACAACAATGAAACCAAGGGCCCCAAACTTTAACAACCTAAACTATAAGATACTGTACTGGTAGGTTGGGGTCAAAAGGTGGAGAGTACAATCTAGGAACATGATAGAAGGTGGACAACACTGGTGGTGGAATAGGCCCTGATTCATTTTGTGTATGAAACCCAACTATGAAGGACTTCATATATCACAATGATTTCAATAAAATAAAATAAAAAGAAGGGTGAGACAGAGGACTCTATGCAAGGGTCGGGTATATTCTCATTTGCTGGGATCAAATGAGATCGTGAATTTAATGTCACAACTAGAGACACATACAAACCTCATTGTTTGAAGTGTTCCACAACAAGATTATATAATTCTAAATATTTAGAAGCGTATCTGAAATAAAGCTTAACAAGACGTTCCCAATGTTCTCTATTGATGTGAAGCATAAAAAGTACTACAGGGAGGGGGTTATATAAAACCTCATCATTTCATAAATCTTTGCTAGTATTATCTGCTCAGCATGTGATGAAATACTTGGCCTAATAAATAGCCATCCATAGCAATTAAGTTGTTGAGAAGTGTGCATTTTTTAAAAATTAAGTAAAGAATGCTTTATCAATTTGTAACCTCTGCCATTCCCCTTAACCCTCTAGAGGACTCTAGAAGATGGGAGTTGAGTGAGATTACTTTTTAGTCTTTTATCTGTTATCAGGGAGAAGGAAGCAACAGTCAACACAAAAATTTATAACCTATCCAACCAAACATATCATTAAAAATGTCACCCTCTAGTCAAACAACAATGCTGAATATTTGTGTACTGCTCCTCTTGGAAGGTGCAAGGAATTTAGCAAACAAGCTGCACCATTATTAACCTTTTACACATGGAGGGATCATGTTTGGAGAGGTTAATTGGCTTGCCAGTGGTCACTGAGAGCCCACATATGTCAGTGATGGGAAAATTCAACCAAGTTTCTTGATAACTACTCTCTTTGGCTCCTGAACAGCTATGCTTTCTCCAGTAAAGGACACATGGACAGTTCAGATAGAAAGAGCTTCATTTGCATAGACATTTGCATATCTGCATTTGCATTGCCTCATTTGCATGATTTTCCACTTGAGCATATACTTCATTAACAAATGCGGAAAACTGGCCTTTGCTCCTTTTGAGGTGTCATAACAACACTTTGATAATTTTTACAGTACAACTTTAATTCTTGTCATCAACTGGAAGCATGGGATTGGAGAGTAAAGGCAAGTTTACAAGGTTTCTTCATGTAAATGATTTCCCTTTCCTCCCTGACAGTGTATTTTTCTTCAATTGGGTATCTCAAATTACAGGCTGTGGATTTATTGATTTAATTTTCTTAGTGCTTACAATAACATGAAATATGTTCATTGTAAAGAGCAAAACTCCAGAATCAGTTACATCTTTATAAATTGTATAAATACATTAAACTTGCTTTTAGCAAGTCAAAAACGTTCAATGAATAACAAGCACCACAATTGTGTATTCACTTTCTTCTGAATTTTACATTTAATGTCTTCTCTCCTAAAGGCAAGTGGTGTGTTTTGTCAGAAATTTTAGCTATTCAGAGATCTTCATTAGTGTCTCTGTGGCAAAGAATCTTAACAGGATTCTCATTGCAGGCAGGTGGCAGGTTCTACCTTCTCATTTCTCTGCCATTTCCCAAGCTTCAAAGTTAGTTTCCTTCTACTATAATGAGTAAATCACCATAACATTTAAGTTTCAGATGTTCAAACATCAAATATTATACTGGTCACATAATCAATAATAAAATGGAGACTGAAGTCATTATAATGGAGCCTCGAATGAAAACTTGTAGACTTACTGCCCAATTGAACCACAAATTCTTTGCTGAAGCAACTTAACAACTTAACTTTTGAGTTAGAATCTATATTCTGGAGCTAAAGTGGTGGCACAGCAGTAGAGCATTTGCCTTGCATGCAACTGACCTAGGACAGACCACGGTTCAATCCCCTGGCATCCCATATGGTCCCCCAAGTCAGGAGTGACTTCTGAGCACATAGCCAGGAGTAACTCCTGAGTGTCATGGGGTGTGACTATCTTCCATATATGAGAACTACTTCCAAATTAGTATATCACAGTTTCAATGTCTTACATAAGTCTAGAGTCTGCTAACAGAGAGGGATATGTTTTGGTGGCTAATTATGTTTAATTTGTCTGCCATTTTTAAAATTTTATTATTGGAAAGGAAATCTCACTCAGTCAGGGTTGCTAAACAATGATTGTAGTTTTGACAACACCAAATAATCTGTTTTCAAGCAGATAAAATATAGAAAACTAATTGTTGTCATGTCTATGTTATCTTCTATTTTCTTTCTCTACTCCATAGAACAGAACAAAATAAAAGGGTAAATAGTTTATGGTTATCTCCATACTCCACTCTTTTTCTGTATTGAAAACCCCTGAATTGACAGTGGGATATAGAAAAGAGTATTATCTATAAATATGTAACTTGAGCTATTTGTAATAGATCTCATGCAAATGGTATCCAATTGATAAAAATACCAACACAATTTTGCTCTTTTTAGCTGATATTCGAAATCCTGGAAAAGTTCCAACTAGAATCATATAAACATTATTCTACCTGAAGATTCAAAGATGAAAGATTAAAGGTAATGAAGTCAAGAATTCCTGAGGTGTCATATCTGCATCCAACTGATAACAGACTTTAAAATATGCATCAGATATCCTATTAAGTGAAACCCAAGTCTCAATGATTCTTGGCCTACTAGAGACATGTACATTAGATTCTCTACCATTAAGGGGAAAATCCTTAAGAGTTTGACATACTGAAGTTAGACTTGCTATTGAATATACATACTAACAATTATGTGCTAGGCCTGAGAAATACAGGTGTGAAAAACCAATTCATACAGCTCTAGTCACTGAGAAAAATTTATTCTACCAATGAAGGAGACAAACCAGAGAACTGCAATTACTTGAGATTTTCTACGACAAGAAAAAAGGAGACAATTTTAGATAAATTCTAATTCAAGTTCTTTAAAGTCAAAGAAAAACAACAGCAACTAAGATGCTAGAGTAGGAAGTTATAAATAGTATAACATCTGAGATCAAGAAACTGCCACTGTGCAGGGGGAAAAACATAAATACTGATTTAGAAACCTATATAAGCTTATCCACCCATCATGTCCCACACAAGCACAATGTCACAGAGAGTAAAAATCACCATGAGCATTACAGACAGTAGAATTTGTGAAATAGAAGACAGGTGACTCAGTCAAAATCCAGGAAGATTAAAAAAAAAAGCACCATTGCAGCAGAAAATGTAAAAAAGCTGCACAAAAAAAAGAAAAGAAAAAAAAAGGAAATAAAAAGAAAAGTTATGAAAAAGGAAATTGTAAGAAGAAGGTCTCACCCTCAAAATGGAGATGAAAAGTAAAGCCAAAGAGAAAAAGAAAGAAAAGAAAGAGAGAAAGAAAGAAAATAAAGTTCAGGGAGAGGGAGCTGGGGTACAGTTTCAGGATCTTGGAAATAGAATAGGAGGCAATGCTCAGACCTCTGAACTGGGAATAGCCACCTATAAAGGAGACAGGCACCTCTAAATATAAGCAGGTTCTGAGAGTAACTAGGCCAGAATTCAGAGGGCAATAACCATAACAAAGATGAAGAAAACAGAAAAAAATATTTGGACTTCTTCTAATCTGTGATTCTCCCTATTGTTAGAATTTCACAAGATATGACAAGGGAGTTGTGGCCTCCAAATTCATAATTTACAGAACAATGGCCTTTGAAATGGGAGACAATGGCTTGGGAACTACATAAAGTCCTTAGACTTACTTGCTTACTTATTTTTACTTCACTAGAATCTCAGTTCTATAAAGGTAGATTATTCTATGTCTGAAATGTTCAAACACATATTTCTTGTGACTGTTGCAAATCATGTAAGTCAAGTCCTTAATAATTAAATGTTGAACAACTGAGCTAAGGAAAGTGGTAAATGTGAAAAGAAAAGGCTAACATTAGTTTTAAAAATGTATAGAACTGAGCAGACTATGGTGAAGGGGGCTTGAGAAGTCCTTGAGACAATAGTGGGGAGAAACTAACACGGGTGGGTGGTATGAATTGAAATTGGTATGCATGAAATCTTATCATTGGCAATATCGTAAATCACAGTACTGAAAATAAAGTGTTTTTGAAAATGTGATGAATGAGAAATACATTATTACATATAATAGAGATCTTAAAAGGAGACAAGTTGAAATAAAAAAAAATCATCACACTTTGGAAATAATCAGAACTTATCTGTGACCTGAAAAAAGACCAGAGCTTGCAAATAGATCACAGAATATAAGGCAAAATAGATTTAACAAACAATAAAGTGATTCTATGTATATCGAAGTAAATTGTTAAAATTGGGGGCCCAGGAGATAGCATGGAGGTAAGATATTTATCGGTTCGAATCCCAGTGCCCCATATGGTCCCCGTGCCTGCCAGGAGCAATTTCTAAGCATGGAGCCAGGAGTAACTCCTGAGCACTGCAGGGTGTGACCCAAAAACCACAAAAAAAATTGTTAAAATTGAATTTTGACATTTAATATGATTAAAATAATACATATAAGTGACTAAATTTTCTATAGACTGAATTAATCACTGTTTAGAATATTCATTAAATCTGAAGTATTCAGTAACTATTAACCCTATTAAAAGTTCAATAAGTTTTCATAGAAATGGAAAAAGAACCCAAATCCAGAAGACCTTAACTAGTGAAAGCAACTATGATAACAAGAGTGAAATTAAAAGCAATTACATTTACTAATTTTAAACCGTACTACAGAGTTATTATCAAGAAAAAAATACAACACTGAAATATTATATACAAATAGGCAGATTTAACTGAATTAGTTCAGAAATAAATGCACATATACACAACCAAATAATATTTCATGATAGAGTTAAGAGCATATAAATTGAAAGTTTCTTCAATAAATAGAATGGGAATATGAAAATAAAAAATGAAAATATATGTCTTTCCTCAATCACTCACTACCATCAACCTGAAATGAATTATGAATTAGACAACTGAATTAAAGGTGACAACTGAATTTGATCTTTAGTGAATTTCATGCAATAAATGCAGATGTTGATTTATAATTATGTGTGTCTAGAAATTTTATAATGATTTTAAGTAATGTTAGTTCAATGAAGCTGGTGATAGGGCCAGGAAGCGGGTACTTATGCCTTTCATGTTCTAAATTTTGACCCTTGGTACCCTTGTCTCCCTTTTCACTGACTACCATAAAGTACATTCTCTTGTGAACTCCAAGAAATCATAAAGAGGCTCTCCCAAATGATAATAAATATATGTAGAAACTTCCTTGACTCGGGTATTGACAACATATATTTAAACTATGACAGCAAAAGTACAAGAAATACAAGCAAAAATAAACATGTGGAGCATTACCAAGTTAGAGTTTCTTTACAAAAAAGAAACATCACTCTAATAAAATGACAAGTATGAAAATGGCAGAAAATGATACAAATTCAGTAACTAATATGGGTTAATCTAAGAAATAAATAAAAACAGTGAAAATATTTCTCAACATAATCCAATAAAAATGGACTAGAACCTAAATATTTTTCCAGTGGAGTCACAAAAATGATCAATAGATACAATGAAAAATGTTAGCATAAATGTGAACCAATGTTCAAATTGAATATGGGAGAGGGGATAGGCGCAGACTACCAGACTAGGAGTCACTTAGGAACAATTGTGGTTTAGGAGATAGGTTGAAGAGATTTTGTGTATCAGTACTGTAAACTCTGGGACCTCAGTAATACATAGCAGATAGGGCATTTGCCTCGCATGTGGTAAACCCAAGTTCAAAGTCTGACATTTCATATGGTCCTCAGAGTATTGACAGGAATGACTCCTGAGTGTAAAACCAGGAGTTATTTCTAAGAGCCACCAGGTATTACATACACACATACACACACAAGCACACACATACACACACATACACCCCAAACAAAACCCCCCCAAAATATATAAAAACTAATATAATTTCCTAAACTCTAGTAAATAATAAATTTAATAATAAATTTAATAAATCTAAGACAGATAATTGGGACAAAATAAAAAAAATGATTGAATATGACTGACGAGAACATAAACTGCAGCACTATACTAGAGAAAATCATGTATATGAAAATCATTAAACATAGAGCTAGTACATAAACCAGAAATAGTATTCCTGGGTATATATACAAAAGAATGAAGTAATTGTCTACAATAGAAGTTTAAATATTCAATTAAGTTCACCGAAGTATTTCCACCAGTTTTACTGTGATGCAAATACTATGTATTGGATGTCAATATGTACAACATAATGGTTTGACTTACAAATGTTGTGAAATTGTTAAAGCAATAAGTTTATTAAGCATATATTACATTAAATATTTTATTACTTCATATAGATATAATAAAATTTAAAGCAAAATATATATTTTTTATGATAATCAACTATTTATTCATGCATTTTAAAAATATTAAATATGTATGTCTTGAGTCAGTCACATCCAAGGCAAATGGACATGCTGCACCATCACTCTGGACACATATTATGATTCCAAACTGAGGTGTAACTGAAAATGTGTATCTTTTAAGTCATTTACTCTTTTATTTCATCATCATTCACAAAGACATGAAAATAACCTAAGTATATAATAACAGATGAATGAACAAGAATACATGTTATGATACTCATATACATTTTACACAAGGGATATATGTCAACAAGGAAAAAGGAAAGCAAACACAAACAAACAGGAACACAAACAAGCAAACAGGAACAAGCCTGAAAAAATGAGAACACATCAAATTACAGAGCTTCTGCATGGCAAAAGATATGAGGTAAAAAGCTAAATGAAAGATATTTGAACTCAACACATAATATGAAAATTTACTATGTAGGAAATATAAGTTAATATAAATATAAAAATATGTATATATAAACATGTACATTTATATATGAATATAAGTTGCTCATAAATATCAATAATAACAAAAAATTGAATGATTTCTATCAAAAATGGGGAGAGGAACTGAATAAACGTTTCTCTGAAGACAGACATATGAGGGACTATAGTGGTGATGCAAATCCTAAAGCATATGCCTTGTGTGCTCTATCCTAGGACGGACTGCAGTGGTTCAATCCCCTGGCATCCCATAGGTCCCCCAAGACAGGAACGATTTCTGAGTGACCCCTGAGTGTCACCAGTGTGGCCAAAAAAAAAAAAAGGAAAAAAAAAAGACATATGAAAATAGGCACATAAAATGTGCTCATCCTAACGTCAGGGAAATCCAAATTAAGATGACACCAGAATGGCACGTAATCAAAAAACAAACAAACAAACAAACAAAACTAGAAACAATCTGTGCTGGGCAAAGATGTAGTAAACAAGAAACTTTCATCCTTGGACAGTGAAAATATTGTTTGGTTCAAACCCTATGTAAAATAGTATAGATACTTCCCAGATAATTAAGAATGAGCTGCAATATGACTCAGCAATTATTTCTTGTATCTACTCAAGGCAAAAAAAATTAAGTAAAAGAACATGTGGTCACCACTATTCTTATTCTTTGCAGCTCTTACTAAAATAGGCAGACTATGGAACTGTGTCCATCTATCCATCGATAGATGAGTGGATAATGATGTGTGGTACATATACAAAATGAAATACTATGCAGTTGAAAGTAATAATGAAATCAAGAATTCACTGTGAATGGATGGAGATGGACAATATCATGTTAAGTGAATTAGTAGAAGGACAGATAATGGATGATCTTACATATCTGTAATTTAAAGAATAAAAGGACATAGAAATATAAGCAAGTTATTAAAGGGGGAGTACCTAGATTGATCATAATCTAGTATTACAGAACATGAAGGAAAAGATGAAAATAAATTGAAGAGGGAAATGAGAAGAGGCAAGAAAGTAATAGGAACAGGGCTTATGTGCCGGGAACATCAATGCAATAGAGGAATGGTATGTATGTATATATTAAGTGCAGAGCCAACAATGCTGTAATCATGAAATACAAAGTCAACAACCAAAGTTAATGTGCCTTTTATGAAGACAGGTTGGAAAGTGAGAGGGAATCTTGGGACATGAATGGTCGATTGTTGACAATGGTGATAGGACTGGTACTAAAACACCATATGTTTGAAGCTCAATTATGAATAACTCTATAAATATTAATAATAATAATGATAATAATAATAATAAAAAAGTTATATATTGGGGATAGACTACAACAGATAGAATGTTTCCCTTGTACACAGTGGGCAGAGTTCCATTCCCTGTCATGCCATATGGCCCCTGTGCCCCACCAAGAGTGATCCTTGAGCACAAAGCCAGTAGTAAGCACTGAATATTGCCAGCTTTGTCCCCAAAAGTTATAAACATATATACCAAATCTCATCATTTGTGACAACTCAGTTAAGCAATTTGAGATAGTGGTGAAATTGTAAGCTTCCATTATTTTTTAATTGGGGAACAGAAGGACAGAAATAATTAAAGTACCATATTATTTACTTGAATATTACCTAAAGGATAGATGTTAAAATTTCTCAATACAGAAACAATAATTACTTGAGAGAGAGTGTGGGACTGTTAACTGACCTTATTGTTGTTACCATGTAATAATAAAAATGTATCAAAGTAAAGCATTGCAGACATTTTAAAGTCAATTATGTCTCAATAACTTTAAAAATATCAATAGAATTTTAAAGGATAATTAACAGTAAATCAGATATCACACTATGAATAAAAATTTCCTCTATATTAACCTAAATGAGAGTATAATTTATAATTGGTCAACTTCTTTATTTGGTAAAAATGCATAGGAGCTAATTTTATATTCACAAAATACTAATGAATACCATATAATCTCTGACATTATACAATTAAGAGATTATTCAGTTATATACCCTTCCTGAGAGCACTACCTCTCTAAGTGGCTAGGAAGTACATTCATATCAATAAATTCAGTATTTGAAACTGATGGTGTTAAATAATTCTGCAATAAACGGATAATAAAATTCAGTTAAAATCTTGAAGTATAAATGATATCTTGTTTGTTTTGGGACTACAACTAGCAGTGCTCATTTGCTATTTAAATCTCTGTACTCAGAAATCATTCTTGAGGCCAGAGTGATAGCACAGCAGTAGGGCATTTGCCTTGCATGCAGAAGGACAGTGATTTGAATCCCGGCATTTCATATGATCCCCCAAGCCTGCCAGGAGCGATTTCTGAGCGCAGAGCCAGGAGTAGCTCTTGAGCATCACAGGGTGTGGCCCAAAACAAAAAGAAAGAAAGAAATCATTCTTGGTGAGTCTCAAGGAACAATAGAAGATGATGTGGATCAAACCTGGGCCAGCTGCAGGTAAGTCAAACACCTTTCCCCCGTACTAGCTCACTGGCCTATACTGTTTTGAATAATATAGTTAATATGGGGCCGGCTAGGTGGCGCTAAAGGTAAGGTGTCTGCCTTGTAAACACTAGCCAAGGAAGGACCACGGTTCCATCCCCCATCATCCCATATCGTCCCCCCAAGCCAGGGGCAATTTCTGAGCCTTAGCCAGGAGTAACTCCTGAGTATCAAGTGGGTGTGGCAGAAAAACCAAAAAAAAAAAAAAAAAAAAATCTTGTACTTATCCAAAAAGCTCTTGAAAGAGAAAAGCCAACTATATTATAAACATGAACAGCACCAATTGTCATGATTTACTATTTTAGGATTAAATAAAATGTTTATTGTAACATTAAATTATCTAGTTAATATAAAAGTTGTCATACATTAAATGTTCCAACACCAATCCTACTACCAATGTGATCTTCCTCTCCACCAATGACCAATGTTCCAGTATTCCACCCATCACCCATACATGGCCCATTGCAGACACAAATTTACTTCCTAATGTTTATTACAGAACAAAGGCAATAGAATCATCAAAATTTAGACCAGTAAGTCAATTGTGATCATTGCTATTAGCACAATGAACACAATGATGTTCATAAAATCATTGAGAATTTACTGTGCTAGCTAATGCTACTTGTACCTTCTATGCTATTCTGTAGGATCAATGAGCTTGGCTCACTGAACTTCTATATAAATTTCCTTTTTTGTTTTGTTTTGAGGCCACATCCAGTAATGCTTAAAGATTACTCCTGGCTCTGCACTCAGGAATTAGTGCTGGAGTGGACCAGGGGACCATGTGGGACAAGTGTCCTCCCCAAGGTACTATCACTCTGGTCCCTTCTATACAACTTTCCAATGAGTTTTATTGTTATCCAGTTGGACTGAGGGTACTATGAAATTTGGAGGTGTCCAGAGACCTTGTATGTGGTCACAGGGTCCAGGATCTATGGAGATAGAATGATTTGGCAGCTTGATGAAGTTCAGCTGTTGAGTGGGTTGTTTCAATGTTGAAGAATGTGGCTTCAGGCTGCAGTGCCTTCAGATAGAAAGAGGAAACTATCTGTCCCTTCTGAGAAGACCCCAGAGTTTTCAGCCTGGACCAGTCTCCTTGGGAAGATACAGCATCATCATGTTTTTTTGGAGGTTGGTTGTGGAGCTGGGTCATTTCTCTGCTGGCAAGATGCCAGTGTTAAGGTTTAAACCACTCCCATTCTACCAATCAGTGTTGCTCCAGTATGCACCTCTCACATAGCTAGAGAAGTAGAGGCTGAAGTCTGAGTAGCTACTTGAATTCTGGGTCTGCCCCTTCCTGGCATTTTTAACTTGATGAACATTTTTATTTTGCTTTGCCTCAGTGCTGTGGTCTGTAAAATCAGGTTCATAATTCCCATGACAGTTCTTTTGGCGAGGATTAAATGCTAATATGTGTAAAATCCTTTTAAGAGAACTGGGTACATAATAAGACTCAATAAAGGTCACATACATTATTGGATCCTATTAAAAAGCTGCAGTGATTATTGAGTAGCTTTGTCATAAATCAGATATACAAATTAATTATAAACTAGACCATTTTTCAAAGATAAAAAAGAATAATTTAGAATATGATAAATGTGACATGTAAATTAAGTAGGAAAAGGCATTCTGATGTTTTTAAGGGCAAAAATTAGTTAGGTCTCCCTTAATTTATAACAATATGAATACCATTCTAACTAAATGAAAACATTTTCTACACAGGGGCCAGGGAAATAGCTCCAGCGGCACAGCACATGCTTGACATGCATATGGTTCTGAATAGGATCCCTGGAACCACAACCCTTGCCCCTAAGCACCAGAGAGTGTGCGGATGGCTCCCACACACTGCTGAGTTCAAGTACTGTTGGCATCAGATCTGAGCTTTGCTAGAAGTGACTTCTATTAAAATATT